>LR753317.1:1404853-1553533 GCA_902729485.2 Mus minutoides | reverse complement strand
CACACACACACACACACACACACACAAACACAAACACATAATCATCAATTTAGCATTCATTTTTGAAGTTGAGATTCTGAGGGCATTCATCTATATGTACCCTCATTCACTGGAAAGCCCAAAGCAAATCTTTGATGCAAGAACACTAACATCAGGACCATGTTTAAAGTACAAAGTAGATGAAGCCTATGATAGGTGCTGCCCTACTTTCAGAATAGCCAGTTTGTATATAAATCATGTTCAGGGAACCCTGCCAGCTTCACCAGTTTTAGAAGAACCCCAGGCCTTTCACAAGGTCTTGGTCTCAAAACTGCACCATAATGAAAAAAAAAACAGAACTATCCTCAGACCTGACCTATTGTTCTTGCAAAGTACACTTGCTGCTGTTTTATACTTAACATTACTAAAGGAATCACAAGTTTTGAAATATAAAACAACTTTTTAATCATAACATTTTAATTTAATATTTAGTCAGTAAAGGACAGATTTGACTACTACTTTTCTAGGAGCTTGTAAAATAGCTAAAACAAATATTAGATTAAAAAATAATCTATTTCACAAACTCCAACACAAAGACTTACAGGATGCTTGGAATCACGTAATAGGATGTAGTTTTCCACACTAATTTTGTATGCTGTTTTCTAAGATACATATGGCACTTGTCTCTATCTAGAGACAAGTAAACTGAGACAGATCATCAATTATTCTAGCAGTCTAGAAAAGGAGTTAGCTAAAACCAAGACATTATTGTAGGATCAAGCTATCTCCACAACATAGCATAGCACTCTGTGCTCCACTCTAATTAATTCCAACAATAAAGGGTCATGTTAATCAAATAGTATGATGTGCTAAATTGTATTTCCCTTAATATATTATGCATTTGAATACATTTACACTTATTCTCATCTTTTGTTTTCTGAACTGAACAGACTGCATTCTGTCGCTCACTTTTTAAACATTCTTAGGAACTCTCAATAGAGCAGTCTATTCACTCCCAGGTAGATAGTTCTCAGGGGTCTTACCTGCAAGATCTGGTTGTTACATTCTAACAATGTAAGGTTGTCCACAAGAGTGTGGGTGACCCAAAAGCGAACTCCCTGGAAACTCTAAGCCCAGCATGATTGACAGATATCCCATGGTTACATGAGTGAAAACTGTTTCCTTGTCTTACACTAGCATACATTACCTACCACCATCTGAGAACCTAGGGCCACCTGCAATTAGGGCAGAATTGAATGCAAATGGCCTGGAGGAGCAGCTAGAACCTAGGATGAGGGAACAAGGACTCTGCCCAACCTTTCTTCTGTGAAGGAATGTCAACAATCAACAATCCCAGCTGTGATGACCCCAGCTGATCCCAGGGAGACACTAGCTGTTGTGTGCCTAAGAGAGGGCTGTATGAACACACTTTGAATAGAGTTTGTGTCATGCAGTAGTCATGATTTGTCTGAAAACATAGGAATAAAGATGAGCTGTGATGCTTAAAGAGATACCGGGTTAGTTTCTCTTTGGCAAGTTACTGGCATTAACCAAAGCTGTGCTTAACCAATGGAAAAGTCTGTGAAGAACCATGAAGATGGTCTAACTCTTTGCAAACCTCCCAATCTGTGCATAACATACAACTTATAGTTGTGTTAAAGCAGCAATCACCTACACCTACGTATTTGGATCATAGAAGCACTTGTTCAAAATCTAAAGAATGCTCATTCTTTCTAAATGATTGCAGAGAAAATGGGAGTCAGAGTGATCTAAATTAAGGATTCTTAGCAATGAGAAATTTTGCCAAACTCTACCTTTTTAATGAGATATTTGAAGATATGTGCTGCCTGGAATGTGATGCACAGTGTTCAAAAACTCTCTTACAGATTCTTCATTGTGAAGAATGGAATCTTAGAACAAAGAGTTAACCTAGGATGAGTGTGCCAAGGTTGAGATTCTTGACTGAAGTTAGAGATGACTATGAGACATCTGTGTAGGTGCTGGAATAGCAATGAGTGTCCTCTATCACTGAGCTCACTATCCGCAGGTATTATTCACTTTCAATTTATTTTAATGTTTTGTTTTGTTAGATATTTTCCTTATTTACATTTCAAATGCTATTCCAAAAGTTCCCTATATCCCCCGCCCCGGCCCTGCTCCCCTACCCACCCACTCCCACTTCTTGGCCCTGGATTTCCCCTGTACTGGGGCATATAAAATAAATCAAACCATCCAAGACCTGAAAAGGGAAGTATTTTAATTTTTACAATTTAAGTTGTGTGTATGTTGGAGGGTGAGTATATGCACATAGGTTCTGTGGCTCAGAGTCCAGGAGAGGGTGTTGGCTTCCTTGGAACTGGAGTTATTGGGAGGTTGAGCTGTCTGTGGGAGCTGGGAGCTGAACTTGAGTTTTTTGGAAGAGCAGTCAATACTCTTATCTTCTGAAACATCTCCCCTTCCCCCTAGTAAGGAATTCTTGGGAAATATACTTTGAGGATTTCTTTCTAATTGTTTTTTTGAATTTGTTGGGAGTCCTCATCTGTCCATTCATTATAATTTTGTTTCCTTTAGTTCTTTAAAAATCATATTCTCTCATTCTATCATCCTCATTTCCTTAGAGTCTACTTATAGCAATGCATTTTTCTCCTCTATAGAGAGAACAATTTCCATATCCATGACAAATGACTTTTAGTCTCTAGTTTTATTGTAGGTAAATCCTCCAGGAATTTCCAATTGTAGAGACTGTAGAATCTTCATTGGAGTGGGTGATTTTGTTCTAGATGGAATTTAATTTCTGAGTATCCCCCCATGTACTCGAAGATGGTTTTAACTATGCTCATGTAAATTTGTGTTAACTTTACTTTCATTCCAAAATAAATTCCTTATTTTCTAGACAAAGACCTTATTCCTGAAGAAAAATACTTCTGAGTGCTCAATGATTTCTTAAAGGGTTTGCCAAGCCATTCCAACTTGACAGGACATAGGCTCTCAACTTGACCTGCTCTTTTGTGAGTAATTCTTGACACTTCCGCTGTGGTGCTGAAGTTAAAACCATGATCTTAACATTTGAACTATAAATGAAGCAGCTGTCGTATCCCTCTCACCTCTTTTGTTTTTACATGGATGTACAACACTCTCTAAAGATCTGCTGAGCATCTATGCAAATAGTCAAGTGAGTCCACTATTTCCTATTCTTTTTAAATGTCTCCCTTTCATTTCCAGATCTCATGGGTATCCTGAATTCTACAGTTTGGACCCCTTGAGTCCAAATTAAGTTCAAAATTGAACTTTTTCCGTGAGTTCAAAATGATCGGGATGAAGACCGAAGAACAGCCTTAGAGCTATAAGTGTTATATTCCAATATGATTCCCTTTTTAATGATCCGGTGCCCTTACTTTGCCTGCTGTTGATTTCTTTTCAAAATCTTGAAACATGGGTTTTATATTTTTTTAAATTTTAGTTATCATCTATTGTCAGAGTAATGTCATATCATTATCCTTTCTGTACTTACACTGTGTGGAAAATAAGAAATCTGGATGCTATCCAATACACTGCACTTGAATCTTTATAACTATGATATCAGGTCCTAATGGACATAAGTAAAGCAACATATTCTCTCTAAACAATAAACATCAATCTTATGATAAACCTGCCCTAGAAGGCAGAGTGGGTTCTATAAAGATACATGTGTTTCAGAAACACATTTTAGAACTTCAAAATCTAACCTATCGAGAAAGACATATTGGACAAGTAAGGCAACCCGACAGCCCCATCATCAGGCTGGAAAGGTGGCTCCACAGCTAAGAGCACATACCGCCCTTGCAGAGGACCTGACCTGCTTTTATTTCCAGCAGCCACATCAAGGGGCACACATCCACCTGTAAGTTCTGCCCCAGGATTTCAGTGCTGTCTTCCAGTTTCTACATGCACTAACATACCCATACCCATACACACACACAGAGAAACACATAATTTAAAAGCATTAACAATAAATGTTTTTAAAACATTCTTCTTAAATTGCTGTGTTAGCTTGAAACAAAACACTGAATGGAGTGTTAGAATATTCCTCTGTCTTTACATATTCAAGGAATATGAAACGCCAATTGGTAATATTTCCACAATAGAAAATATGCTATCCCAAAGTTGTATTGGATGTCTTTGATGACTATTTAATCCAATACTGCTTTCAAAAATGTATATTCTATCTCTTGACCCCACTCAGAATACAAGAGGACTTTTTAAAAAACAAACATTTCTTAAGGAAAATTTATGTTTGTTTTCATGTAGTTGTACCTGACAGTGAAATGGTTACAGAGTGAAATATTCTTAAATATACATATGCACGTAGACAGATATCCACTAGCAGGATAACAAAATAAAGCTATCATGCCTTAGTTAATGACTACTTCTAATAAAACACTAGAAAACAAGGTGATTCAATGCAACAGGGGGACTTAGATGATATTTTCATGCTTGAGAATAGCAAATGTTAAGAAATACCAAGAGACATACAAAGTTGTCGCCATCTACTGAGTGGCTTTTCTAATCAGATACTAAGTTAGAAAGCTATTTATGTTGATTATATCCTTTGAAGTTTGCTTTCTGAAGACATTCAGCTCCTGTCAAAGGTT
The DNA here is from genome assembly GCA_902729485.2 of Mus minutoides. Lineage (NCBI taxonomy): Eukaryota > Metazoa > Chordata > Mammalia > Rodentia > Muridae > Mus > Mus minutoides. Next base: position 1,548,923 of record LR753317.1, on the reverse strand, counting down.
TGGGAAAGTGTTTTTATCAAATTGGAATCACTTCATGGAAGAATAACACTATATTTTGTTGTGATTTGTTATCTTAGGTCCCCAAGAAGCTGAAATGATAGGATGCATTTTCTACGAGAATATGTTTGCCTTTGCCTAATTTCTCTTCTATCTTCCCACTCTGCCCATATCCCCACTATGCACTGGAGACATGTGCTAACTGACTTCTGTTTGTATCGTGTTTATTGACATCTGGTTATCCATCCGTAACAAATCCTGTCACCTCAACCCAATTTATATTTTGAGAGAAAAAAATATTATTTAATTAAACAGAAATGGTGATGTGTCGCAGGATTTTCTCTGTCAAATTACATTTGTGCAGAGGAGGTCTGTGATTGGAAAAGAGAGGTGGAGCTAAGGGTTACAGAGACAGGGAGCGTCTTCAGGTAGGAGGAGAAGGAAGATGGCTGCAGACGTGAACTCGCATGGTATTTGCAAGAGTCAAATGGCTATGATTTCACAAGATTAGAAATATTGGGATAAAGTTGTATAATTATCAATTGGCTCTAAAATTATTGTATTGGCATCTTGTAAATTGTGATTTTTATTGTTATGTAAATCTGGTTGGTTAATTAAGCTTTAAAAGTCTTGATTTTACTGGGCTACTGGGTATTGAGATATGCAACCTCAAGGTTGGCTGTTCCACTTAGTGGCTGGAATGTGGGATCGCTGACTACATGGGTTGATGGTTGAGAAAGTGCTAGTGTCTCCCTGGACAAGCGAGCCAGAGGCTGTGGGGGCTAGCTGGAGAGAGCTAATGGTGGCGGAGGCTGCAGGAGTGCGGGAGCTTGGCCCAGCCACACAGAAAGATGGCAGGCTCCACTTTTTTTTTAATATTTCCCACAACAAACATTCTTACTCTAGCTTCCACCCTGCACAAATATTCCTTATGCACACATCATAAATGCACATATATTCATAAAAGAAAGATAGAAGGTGTTCTTCTAACCTTATGACCTAGGTCTATCATGATATGTAAGATGTTTTATGGAATACATTTCAAACTCTATTAGAAATGCATACATACTCCCATCAACCCCCCCTGGTCTTCTCCATGTACTTTGTACAACCTGGCAGACTCACTGATCCAAGCTCTGTACTTTCCATGTGTTCACCTCTGAAGCTCAAGTAAAGGCTGTAGCCACCAAGCAGGGCTTTCCAGCAGTCTGTATCTAAGCGCTAATTGCTGTTTCTGTTCCTTGAAAGGTCACCACAATTGGCTGCTTTACTGAACCATCTTTGATACCAAACTCCCCTGGCTCTTGGAAAGATGACAGCTCATGTGCTCAGATTCCTCCAACCACCAAGAAAGCCAACTCTGAAAGCAAAACTCTTCTCTGCACAGCCTCTGAACTCCACACCTCTCCTTTCCCATGTCAGGTGTCCTGTCAATCAAAGCACATGTGTATGAAGTGAAGATCTTTGCTTGCAGTTTCAAAGCTAGTTTTCAAGTCATGAAGATAAATGCTTGGCACACCTCTTGCGATTTGCTGGTGACTTATGATCTCCATAGGTGGATGCTGCCAGCCTACCAACAGCAGGCTGTGTGTGATCTTTGAAATGGTTATTTCTACAAGAAAGCATCTTCCACATTACCTTCTGGATTGCTGCTTTGAAAAACTCGAAGTCATCTTTGAGAGAGTTGGCTAGAATTTGAAGGTGGGTTTTCTCTGGTACATGAGGACATCAGACCTACTAATTCAGCACATTTAGAAACATGACAACAGTGAGAAATAGAAAAAACTACCACAGTGCTTTTATATGCTTGAAATGTCTATAGGTTTAATCTTTTATTTCATTGCTTTGCTTTTGGCCGGTGTAAGAATATTCAAGAAAATCACATGGTTCTGAAACCTGGACAAATGAAGTGGAATTTTATTATTATTATTAAGTAATTGTGTGTGCTAGCCACCACGTGTATGGGGAGATCAGAGGCCAGTTTGCAGGGGTTAGCTTCCCTTTCCTCCATATGAGTCCCAAGGATGGAACTGAAGTTATGAAACATGACAACAAATGCCATTACTTGCTGAGTCTTCTCCCTGGTCCCAAGATTTTCTTAATTGATTGGAAAACTGTAGAGGCAAACCCTTTTTCTAAAGCAATGCCCATTTTTAAATATTCTCATTTCATGGTTTGAGCAGAATCCGCAGCTGCCCTGCACAATGCCTGTGCTCAAATGCCAAAACCTCAACTGTCCTTCAAGCCGATCAAGATATGTTCATATCCTCAGAAAGCAGACAGGACCAGTGGTTACACTTCACACTGGATGGTAGAGCATCTCCACAGTGTTACTCATTCAAACACATTATTTGGAATATGTGTGTTGCAACAAGTCAGTTTATATATTTACTTTTATTCAGTGTGTGTGTGTGTGTGTGTCCATGTACATATATACTATAGCACATTCATGATGGTCAGAGATAAGCTTTAGGAGTCAGTTTTCTCCTTCCTGTTTATAGGTTTGGGGCATGTATCACCGGTACCAATCTAATGGATAAGTGCCTTTACCTGCGGAGCTATCCCACCAGCTGTAGTCCATTCTTTTAATAAAGAGTTAGCTATGTTCATTTAGAGAACTAAACATTGGAGAAAAGACCAACATACATCTTTTACAAAAGTTGAGGACACAGCTAAGAACAGCAAAGTGGTGGATCAGCTCTGGTATCTATATCCAACTCTGGAAAAAGAATGAAGAACAAATGTAGAATAGGCAGTAGCTGCAGTTAGAGTTTCCCACATGAATGTTCTGTCTAGAAACCTACTATAATGCATTTTTGTAAGGTACAAAAGTTGTCCTGTGTTTCTTTTAGCTTTTTTGTCATATTTAGATTTAAAATAAAAGGTAAACTTAAAAATCAAGCAAAATATGCTCTTGCATTTTTAGCTCAAAATTAGCAATCTCTCTCTCTCTCTCCCTCTCATTCACAAAAGAACTAAGAAAAATTCTGGAAATTTTACTATTCTTTAGAATTCACGAGTTCTTTTCATCTTCAAAGTGCTTTATAGAGATTTCTAATTAGGCTCCTACATGCAGGCTCCTATTCTCACTCGCTAATCGTAAAACAACATACCTGCTCTTCTTACTAGAGCTGAACCAGACATCATCCTTAATCATCACTAAAGAGAGTGGGGAAGTGTCTGTCATAATTTCTACTTAATGAATGACAAATCTGCGTACTTCTTCAAATATGAATCCAGTTGTCAGGGCCCTAATCCTCATTAGCTACATTTGGTCATTATTTATTTAGAGCAGAGATATGTTTTAATGGTAGACTTATCTCCAGCTACATGCACTTGTTTAAGAAGTTGCATTTTTCAACCTATAATATTATTTTAATGGATTAAATTTGATTTCCTTAGGAAAAGAACATTTTTATTCTCTTTTCTTACTGGCTTAAAAATTACTTTTCTGCTAGCTGCATTTTTCCATGTGTGTGTGTGTGTGTGTGTGTGTGTGTGTGTGTGTGTGTGTATACGTGCACATGTGTACACATATACACATGTACAAATGTATAATTGTATGTGTTTACATGCACATGAGTATACATATACAGATGTACATATGTCTGGGTAGGTGAAAGGCAAAAGCAAAGTCAGGTGCCATTTCTGTTTGTTTAGACAGGATCTCTAACTGGCCTAGAACTCATCAGGTAAACTAATGTAGCTTGCTTTAGTCTAGTAGTAGCTAGCTGTTCCTGCCTTCCGTGTGCTGGAATTCCCATATGGAATTCCACATTGTGACAACAGGGCTTAGTATTATTATTATTACTATTATTATTATTAGATGTTTTCTTCATTTACATTTCAAATGTTATCCCCTTTCCTGGTTTCTCCTTCAAAAAAACACCCTCCCCCTCTCTCCTTCCCCCTCCCTCTGCCCTCGAATCAACCCACTCCTGCTTCCTGGCCCTGGCATTACTCTACACTGGGGCATAGACTCTTAACAGGACCAAGGGCCTTTCCTTCCATTGATGACTGACAAGGCCATCCTCTGCTACATATGCGGCTGGAGCCATGAGTCCCTCCATATGTACTCTTTCCTTGGTGGCTTAGTCCCTGGGAGCTCTGGAAATACTGGTTAGTTCATATTGTTGTTCCTCCCATAGGGCTGCAAACTCCTTCAGCTTCTTGCATTCTTTCTCTAGCTCCTCCACTGGGGACCCTATGCCCAGTTCAATGGTTGGCTGAGAGCATCTACCTTGACAACAGACTTTTTTAAATGTGAGTTCTGAAGATACCATTACCAGGAGCAATCTTATAGTTAAACAAGCTGGGATTGTTATTCATTACACTGAGAGAAAACATTGGGTAACAGCAACAATGGAGTGTTTTGCGAACAGTGCTGTCAGAACAAATTTAAATGCAGCAATCCTCCATCTACGAAGTATCAAGGATTCAAACCCATTATATTAAAAGCAGATTCTCAACCATGCTCACTCCAGTTTCATTCACTGTAGCCAAGGCAGAGATGCAAATTATTTTGTCTATCAGAGTATGTGTAGACACAGATAATATGGCATCTTTACATAAAGAGCTATTATGCAGGCCTTTAAAAGAAGACAATCGGAGCTAGGGACATAAACTCATGGGATAAAGCACTTGCTTCACGGTGAGGACTTGAGTTGGCATCCCCGTGGCCCCTGTTATCGGAACTTAGTAGTTCATCTATAACCCCAGTGTTGGTACTCAAGAGGCTGAGAAGGGAGAATTCCATAGAAGCTCAAGAGCCAGCTTCTCTTCTACATGCAAGAAGAAAGAAAGAAAGAAAGAAAGAAAGAAAGAAAGAAAGAAAGAAAGAAAGAAAGAAAGAAAGACAACCACAATGACAACAACAACCAAACAAAAATATCATCAGAGCTCATCCTCTGACCTCCACCCAACAAGCAGTAAATTGCATCAGTCATTGATGGACCTGGAAGACACTGTGTAATAAGCCAGACACTGAAGGATAAACACATATCCTTGTCTGTGCATGCAATACAAAACAAACTTATAGAAACAGAAAGTACAGACATGTTTGCAAAGACCTGGGTTGGGGAATTAAGAGATGAGGGTCAAAAGTCACAAATATCAATTAAGAAGCGAGGAATAAATAATAGGTTCTCATGAAGAGGGACATGTCGCATGCCTTGATTCAACAACTCTATACCATATAGCTATTGCGTAAAAATTGTCACGGGGCCCACATTGGAGAAGCTAGAGATAGAACACCAGGAGCTGAAGGGGTCTGCAACCCTAGAAGAGGAACAACAATATGAACTAAACAGAACCCCCAGAACTCGAGTCTCTAGCATCATGTGTAACAGAAGATGGCCTGGTCGGCCATCATTTGGAGGAGAGGCCCCTTGGTACTGCAATCTTTATATGCCCCAATACAGGGGAACGCCAGGGCCAAGAAGTGGGAGTGGGTGGGCAGGGGAGCAGGGAGGGGGGAGGGGGAGGGGACTTTCAGAATAGCATTTGAAATGTAAATTAAGAAAATATCTAATTTTTTCAAAAGGAAAAAAATTGTTTTGTACACATCATTAGCTATAACTGTGATTTGTTACATTTAAATAAATACTACTTCGTACTTAAAACTACTTGGTGTAGAATTTGGACATCCATTGAGTAACTGGGGGTAGGATCTAAGGGAGGACAGACAGACATGCTTAAGCAAACAAGTCATCCATCTTTCATTTAAACAGGCACAGAAAGATGCAGTATGTGCTTGCTGTCAGGATTGCACAACTGAATAGCAGAAGTTTGCAGTGGTGCTGAAGAGCATGAGTCTTACAGTCTCTCATTAGGAAAAACTAGAGAGCCGAACGGGAGAAATGCCAATGTTTGGGGTGTTTCAGATAAAGCTATAAAGTGCAGACATTTCTCTGAAGTTTATCTGCGTTCATCTGAACAACCCAAGTCTAGAGATCAGCTTGCAGATCTACCACAGTAATTTCTCTGGCAAGACTTCCAGTGTCTCCCTGTTCCTGACTCTTTCATTGGATCTTACAACCTTGGCTTTGTCTTATCCCTGTAATAAAAGAAACATGATGGCACAGTTAAAAGATATATTCAATGGAAACAAATATCAAGATTTTTTTTTTTCCTGTAGCAATAAATGAGAATATATTTAAATATTTTTCCAGTAAATATTTCAATGTCGTGCCAGATAAGTTGTTTGTTTTTTGTTTTTTAAATAAATAAATTGCTGCCTTGAGTATCTGGATTAATTTAAGTAATGAATTTGATAAATAAATCAGATATGTAATAGGAACATGACTATAAAATAATTTCATTAAGAATGTTTTAATGAAAATTTTAATGAACTTTTCAATGAAAATATCAGTATTATATTGAGGCATAGCATTGAGTTTCTTATGATTATTCAATCCAAACCCTCTTTTCACAACTGAGGATAATAAAATCTAATAAAACTCAGTTATGCATTACAAGTTAAGATCTTAAGAAATAACTCTAAATTCCGACTTTGGGGCTGCTTCTATAATCCCAGAACCCATTCAAAACTACAAACAGCTTTGGCCTAATATCATTTCTGTGCTTGTGATAAAATACCTGGACAATAACAAACCTAGGGAGAAGGAGCAAATTCATTTGGCTTATGGTTCCAGGCTATAGGGAAGTCAAGGCAGGAACACAAACAGCCAGTTACATCATTTCTACAGTGAAGAGTCGAGAGGAAATGAACAGGTTGCTAGACTTCCTCACTCTCCTCACTCTCCACAGTTCTGATAGCCTAGGGAGTGATAGCACCCAAAATGTATTCTAGGTCTTGTTACATCAATAAAGGACAAAGAAATTTCTCCAAATACATTCCCACAAACCAACCTGACCTACAAATGTCCTCATTAAGACATTTGTCCTCTTTTCCAGATCATCCTATGTAGTATGTCAAATTTACAGTTAAAACTAACCAATGGAGACCCCAATCCTTATCTCAAAAACAACAACAAATTTAAAAATTGCTACATTAGTTCAAATAGCTTTTACATTTATATCATTTTTATTATTTACACTTTATCAATTTTAATTCTAATTTAATCTAAATATTAGTCAATTCAATCCCTGTAAAGATGTTTTCAATAATAGACTTTATAAATTACTCACAATAAAAATAAGACCTGGTAATGTTTAGTGGAATTTAGGTACTCTATCTATCTGTAAATTATCACAGTTGATCTAAGAACTAACTCCATAAAGGCATTATAATATTTTTAAGTTTTTATGGATGGGCACAAGGGATTGAAAAGCATTTAAGGAATTTATATAAGTGCTAATAGTAACTAGGAGTCATGAGTAAACTCAATTTGCATTTCAAAGAAATTATATTAGCAAGGTTTATTTGAGTTTTAAACTCAATCCCCATTCATTTTCTAAAAAATCCAATAAGCAAATAAGTGCCACAAAATTGAAACACAGAAACAGTAGCCACAGAATGGAAATTAAAAGCATTAATTTTGCAGAAGAACCTGCTATCACTTGAAAAGTAATGTCACACATAGATTCGTGTGTGTGTGTGTGTGTGTGTGTGTGCGCGTGTGTGTGTGTGCGTATGTGTGTATGTGTGCGTGTGTGTGTGTGTGTGTGTGTGTGTGTGTGTGTGTGTGTGTGTGTGAATACTTGGTCCTCAGCTGGTTCTACTCTTGTAGAAGGTTGTGGATGTTTCAGAAGGTAGAGCCATACTGGAAGATGTATGACAGAAGGCAGACCTTAACGTTTTATAGCCTAGCTTCACTTCCTGTTGCCTAAATGCTTCTCATAGGCTCAGCACAATTAGCTACCTACCATTACTGCCTACTCACGTTTCCTATAACTAGCAGATCCTCGAGTGGTGATCCAAAACACTCTGTTAGGCTTTTTCTTATTAGGAACTTGGTCACATCCACAAATAACATTATATGGACTCAGCAGGTTATATTTAGAAATATTTATTCATACAAATATGTGTGCAGTAACAATGAATGTGAAAAATAAGAGGCCGTGAACACGAAGGAGAGCAAAAAGGCATAAATGGAGGGCTTGGGGGAATGGAAGAGATGGACAAGATACCATAATTAAATTACAATATCAAAGATAGAAGAAGAGAGAGACTCATAGTGGGACCCTTTGGTCTGAATAAGAATTTACAGCATTAAAAGAAATAGGGTGTCCCAGAGTTAAAGGTTCTAACCACTAGTTGCTTCTGCTGGTGCCAGGCTGCAAGGCATCCATTAAGACACTGGGCTTTAACTCTTGATCCTCATACTTTACATTGAGATATAAACCACACAGCAAAAGTCAACATGAAAGCTTTATTCAGGGTGATTCATTTGGAGCTACAAGCAAGCCAAACGGTATGCTTAAGAAGGCAGCTAGCACACAGAATCTGTCTCAATCCCTTCCTTCTCCTGGGCTTCATTTATTATTACTTTAGTTCATGTCTTTTCTTTTCCTTTAGACTATTCACATCTCTTGTCACAGGTACTAAGTTAAACCAGTCCTTAATGTAAGCCCTAATTTTTTGCAACCTACTTTTAATAAAGGTTCAACTTCTCTTCTAGCCCACCAACCAGCAGAGGTAGTGGAAGTAAAGAGTTATTAAGATATGGGGGATGTGGACCTGTTCATCAACAGTTCTTTGTGAGTGAGTTCCATCTTCTTGGGTAGCAGTTCAGTCTCATAGCAAACACCAAACACAGCTTAGCAGCTTCAGAGCAGTGCTCTAGGAAGGCAGACAACGGGCATGAAACAGCAACTACAGTCCAATTCTTTCAGCAAGCAGATACGAGGCAGCTGTAGTTCAATTTTGAAGAAAGTACTAGGCTTGTCATCTGGCCTGAGGTGAGGCCACAGAAGTGGTAAGCTGCCACAGGAAACTCAGGAGCAGTTCTTGGATGTGTTTCTCTCAATGGTGGCATTATCACAAGTTGAACTCACCAACACTATGTAAAGTGAACCAATACATGTGTGTCTTTATCTAAGAAGAGCAAGGAGGAGCAAAGCAAACCAAAATGGTGCCCGCCTCCTACTATCTGCGGGGTCATATTTATACTCCTTTATCAAGAGTCCTTCCATTGTTTGCTTTTGCAAGACATCCTTTCATCTTTCAGCAAAGCAGTCTTTCATGTGTTTGTTTTTGAAGAACATCCTTTCAGCTGTGTGCCCGAGCAAAACATCATTGGTATCACTAACTTTCCAAAAGAACTAGAGGTGTCTGTCCACTTCTCCTTATCTTGAATTCACTGTTGGCTTGTCATGTTCTGTGTGCTCACTTTCATAGAGGCAGTACCATATCAAACCTAAAACTACTACCATCAAAATGTAAACACACACACACACACACACACACACACACACACACACACACACAACTGTATACCAAATATCTAAAAGATAATAGCTATAGATATTAATTGTAAATGGTAGAGATACCCAACACACTTATTTGTGTTATTTTATGTTTTTTTCTGACATAAAATATAAGAACTATTTAATATCATCCACCAACACTAAAAGTTTTTTTTCAAACACAGTGGCTCTACTAAGTTATTTATTTGAGAAAAGAGCTTATTTGAAAGTTATAAATGTTAACATGTGGCTTGAAATAAGATGAACTCCCATTCATTGTTATTTCTTTAATTTAAATGGTTTACTATGTCCTAGCTGTTTACTATGAACTGCCTTTCAATGAATGCATGACCAAATTCAGACTAGTCTTCATTATTTTCTTTCATGCTTCCTATTTTTCATTTTTCCTCTAATACTGAAGAATCATGATAGAAAGATGTCATTCACCATTAGAATTAAACTGCATATTCTATCTATGGTGAGCTCATAGTAATTTGGCCATGTTATACACATTAACTGTTCTCATTTATGCATCCATAAAGCAAAATAGCCCTGGCCTGTCTCAAAGCTGAGCCTATAAATTAAATTTAAAAATAAATAATTTTCCCTTTTCATGTTACTTTCTCAATAAACCATGACAGCCTACCTGCCACATACCCAACTGAGGAGATTATGATCATGGGCCAAATTAAGACATTTACCCCCACTCATTTTAGTTTTTCTGAAATGTTTCAGGAACTACAAAGAATAGAGATACAGAATAATTTGTCTTTACCACTGACATTTTCAAAGAACCAAGATATACCTTTTATGTTATCATAAAACATGTTTTCACATTGCTTCAGGACCACATGTATGTTTTCTTCTAGTTGAAATTCTATGGCAACTTGTTTCTAGAACACTAGTTCAAATCTATCCCTTGGTGCTTAGAGATACAACAAGGAAAACTTAACCTACTCAGTATTGTTAAAAGTAGAAATAAGATCCCAGTAACATACATCTAGAAATGTCAAGTAGACATTTAAAAAATTAACTACATTAATACTGATTTGTACAAATGGAGAAATATCTCTATAATTACATTTTATTTAAAACAGATTATTCTGACATCATAATTGACTTTTCAGCTTAGCACAGAACTTTATGGCTCCACTTACCATTATGCCAAAGAAATACATGTCTCTTTAAACTAGCAATTAGCTCTTTAGGATGTGAGCACAAATCTCTGTTTGAACAATACTAAACAAAAAAGGTAACTTGATGTCAGTGTCTCATATTACACATGAAGTTTGTGGAGCATAAATATGGGGTGTGGAAAAGCATGTATTTGTGATGAACACAATTTAAATATCTCCCAGCTTTTCTCTACAGTAATAGGATCAGAAAGCAATTTTACTTCCTTTTGTTTTATTCAATGATATAACTTTGGAAGTCACTTATGACTTAACAACATAGAGATTTTCATCTCTATTTCTATTCCCTGATTTATACACAAGACAATGGGGTCCAAAAATAGGGAAAGGGAATTTTGATCTCACATTCTACACAGTTCACTTTCAAAATGTTTAAAATGTTTAATACATAAAAGAAAAACCAACAAAATAAAAAAATAAACTCAGAAACTCTATTTCTAATATTTAAGTATTTTTAAATGATAAGGCCATTCATAAGAGCCCAAATCCGGTACTATACATGTAAAGTTTCAGTGAACATGCTGTTTGGGTTTGTAAGGGGATACTATCTAAATCCCAGATACATAGCTAACAGAAGTTACTACTATGATTTGATCCAGTGCAGTGTTTTATGCCTCACACTCATTATGACTTGTGAGGGAAAGGGACTCCTCTCCTCTCAGATTGAAGGCAGATCTACCAAGATGAAATGTGTTGCTCAAGATCATATGGCTAACAATGGACTGACCATTAGCCTTGCCCCTTGAAAACAACTGCAAGGCTCTCTACATTCTGCATTCTTCTGAGTTCCTGATAGTCACCAACTAATGATGGAAATTATTATTTTCAATGTAAGAATTAAGTTCTTTCCTTCAAGACATAGATCAGTGCCCCTTTGCATCAGTGGGGAAATGATGCCAAGATTCCAAGCACAGCGGAATCCACAGTGGATGCTCACATGTGCACTCTTTGCATGTGAACTCTGCACAGCTTCCTGTAAATTTTATATCACTTCTAAACTACTTACAAATTGTAGTGCATAAAGCTATATAGATAATTATACTGTGTCATTCTCTCAATGGATGGGTTCAAATGAGAGAATAAATACATAAGCCTATGTGTTCAGCATTTACATACTACTTTTCTTTTTTAAAGATTTATTTACTTAAGTAGTGTTTGTGTTCATGTATGTATTTGTTTCACCTGAATGCACCTATGTGCACCATTTGCATAGCATTCTAGTAAAACTGAGAAGAAGGTATTAGATCCCTTAGATCCAATAAGTACTATTAACCATTAAAACATCTTTTGAGCCTCCAGTTATTGTGTTTACTTTTCTTAAATATTTTCTATTTCCGTGGTTGAAACTATACATATAAACCACATACATGAAGACCTGAGACAAAGTACTTTACTGTCCACAGCCACCAATAATGCTGTGCACATCAAAGTAGTAAATGAGGAACCCTATTAAGACAATTTTCTTAATCATTTTCTTGCATTTATTTTCTTCTTTTTCTTATTATACATTCATTCACTCATTCATTAATTCATTCAGTATCATGCATGAATGCACGGTGGAAGTATGTGTCACAGCACACAGGTCCGAGAACTTCTTCGTAGAGTTGATTCTCTACTTTCACCCTTCCATGGTTTCAGAGGATAAATTCAAATCTCTAGACTTCAATAAACAGCATTTGCTTTACCCTCTGAGCCATCATGGCAGGCTTCTTATTTCTTTTTTAAATCGGGCCTGGCAAATAGAGCAGAGAAACTAGAAAGAAAGGCAAGAGATGTGGTAACCGTGGGATCCATTGGATGGATTCAAATGAGAGAATATTCTGAAGTAACTCCAAACATCAAATTTTATATGCATGATTAATAATATCTTTCTGTTGTAGTTACTGTTTCATAAGCTTCAAGCCTCCATGTACTTCCCTGGTGGTAGGTCAGAGTGGAAGCTAGTTTCTGAGTTTAAAAAAAAAAACTGTCCAGGGAGCACAACAGCGTGCACTGCCATTAGATGCTCAAAACAAACAAAAGTTAAAAAATAATGCAGGGAAAAATTAAGAAGTGCAGTGATCAGATGGTGCATCTACCTATGTCAAATTGCAGAGTCGACCTTCAGGAAACTGATGTCATCATTTAGCTGCCCGGCAATGAATCAATTTTGTGAAATCAAAGTGGGATCTCATTGTGTGCAATGTTTTTACTTCAGTTGATGGCGACTGCAATCCTATCAAACTCCAAACTTGTGCTGAAGCAGATGCAATGGAAAGCCAGACAAAGCAGAGTGTTACTTACTTTCCCACTTAGGGGATTTTTTTTTAACCAAGCATTTACAATCGATCTACACGACGCTCACGTCTGTGAGAGGCTGCTTGCAGTGCTTCCTTCTAGCCTTTGACCTCCTTAGTTCCTTGGTTATTTATTCATTGTTCATGGGCCCTAGAAGTTTGCATAACTATTTTAGGTCAGAGCACGACAAAAGTAGTAAAATTGGCTATGTGTATGCCTTTGACCCTTTGTCATTCTAAGCTATACAATCAATGTGTTTTGATCAAGGTGAAAAAGAGGAAAAAAAAAAGGTTAACATTGAGGATTTTCCTTCAAACTGCCACTTGATAAACATAATCTTTCTATACTCTTGCTTCACTGATCGTAAAGACTGGTAGTTAATGGCCCTTTATTACAAACTTCCTTTAGTACTCAGCCCAGTAATTAGACAAGAGCACGTTCCATGTCCCCTCAGTCTCTCTCAATGGCTTTGATCAGAACTTTGCTCAGTGACACACATCTAATAACCAGAGTGGCACGAAGTGAACCCTTAAGGCCTTACTTTAGTCCTTAACTCACATCCTTGACCAAATAGGAGTGTAATTACCCATTATGCCAGTTGCAAATAGACTCTGACCTTGCATACAGGTTGGGACAAAAGCAAGGGAAAATACAATAAAGCAGAAAGATAGCACCCCAAAATAAGAAAACCATAAGAATAGAATCTCAGGTATATGGACCTGGGAGATTAAATAACATGACAGCTACATTTGAGCTACTTGAGGCATTTATAGCTATATGCCTTTGTTTTACATTGCTTTTTAGGTCTTCATTTAATGGGAGAACTAAAGAGCAAAAGGGTGGTGTTGGAATGCTAACAAGTGAGATTGTATTGAGCAACCTACCAAGATATATAATCCGAAATCACAAGCATTCGTCTCTTGGCACAGACAGACAATTGAGACCTGATCACCTGCCCTTATAAATCTAAAGGATAAATGAGTAAATAAATAAACAAACAAATGAAAAAGGAAATCTAAAGGATAAAGAAAGAAAAGAATAGAAAAGAAAAGAAAAGAAAAGAAAAGAAAAGAAAAGAAAAGAAAAGAAAAGAAAAGAAAAGAAAAGAAAAGAAAAGAGAAAAAAAACAAGAAAGAGTTCTGGCTTAATTTACTTGCCCAACAATGGAAACCCTGGGGGGAACATGAACAGGACAATGAAAGTTCCCAAAACCCAGGGTTCTACCTTCATGCTCTTCCTGTGCATCGTTTACCAATCCCTTGGGAAATCTTACTAAATCACAGAGTCTAATTCCACAGGGCAAAGATAGGATTCAAGTTTGAGCAATTCTGTGCGGCGTCCAGGTGAGGCCCGTGCTTGTTTCTCAGCAACAGTAAGAACCAAGGGGCTAGGCAACTCCACAGCCATTTTGGGTTCACTGAGCTTCATCTTCATTGATAAATTTAGCCTCTAAATTGGTGGTTGTTGCATCAGTAACAGATCTGAAGTCTCAGAACAAATTTAAAATACACTGTAAAGAAGCTAATGTTTTCTACAGAGACAATTAAAAGTGGAACTTCCCTAAACACGAGCTTAGCAAGGATGACACATGCCGGAGAGAAGAGGTAACCCCTTTGTAGAGGTACAAGCCTACACAAAGAACTACAGGCAACTAAGGATTGCTGGAAGTGGCTTTATACAGAAATATACAGACTAAGCTGGTTTTATTTGTGTAGTTAGGAACGTGTGTGTGTGTGTGTGTGTGTGTGTGTGTGTGTGTGTGTGTGTGTGCGCGTGTGCGTGTGCGTGTGCGTGTGCGTGTGCGTGTGCGTGTGCGTGTGCGTGTGTGTGTGTGTGTGTGTGTGTGTGTGTGTGTGTGAGACAATAAGAAATGGAAAAAAGAAGTCCTGAATTTGCAAAAAGCAAAATGGAGTATTTGGGAGGTTTTGAAGGAAGGAGAAAACTAAGTAATTATGTTATAATCTCAAAATAAATAAATAAATAAATAAATAAGACGATGGGTTATATTTTTAATCATTATATTCCTATTACTATGTAAGACATAAAACATTATACTTGGTAAATACTAAACCCCTCCACCATTTTGCCTTCCTGAGGCAACATCAAGATATTCATGTTTATTTCTCATGAAAATTAAGTGTCTAAATATTTGAGACCCAGTTATTTTCCTTCTGAAAGATCAGTTTTATCATTCTCATCTAGAATTCAACATTCATGTTGTTTTATATATTTTTCTCATTTTTAAGTATCACAGGGGAAAAAAGGTTCTTTGTAATCATTCTTTTGTACAACTTACTTTCTATGAGTTTTCATTTTTGTTTGTTTTAGGTTTTGAAGAGAGAGGCTGCTATAGAGAAAGGAATTTTCTTCAGAATTCTAAATTTTTCTAAACCTTTAACATTTTCCAGAAACTAAACTCACTTTGTGACTGCCCTGTGGTGCAAGTAGAGGAGAATCTGAAAGAATTTACCACCTGTATTGGCCTCAGCACAACACTGTTGAAAATAAGTATTCCATGTGAGTTTGTTGTTCTCCCTTTAGTGAAGGCTGTGTAGTCCCTGATTTTTCTTTATGTGTCAATATTTACCCAGTTTTGGTTTTAGCTAATGGTACTGTCTTCTTTCAGGGTAAAAGTTCTCATATAAAAGAACAAAGTTAATAATTTACTCATGCTGTGACTCAGAGTTCTTTTGCATAATTTAATTTACCGACTCTCATCCTTTCCTCCTCCACACATCGTATTTCCCACCCATCTCCTCCGTCCAGGGACAGTGGGGTGATTATTTCATCATACATAGAAAGTCTATGACCTGATCACTTTTTGTAGAACCAGCATGGGTTTTCTGATAGTTTGATTTTAAGTAATAAAAAATTCAATTGGAATTATCTTTAAAGGAAAAAGAAGTAGAGTTTACTGACAATGTAACTGGACTAACTAAAAAAAAAAAATTTTTTTTCAGTAGCTATAAGGATACAGAATTCAATGAACACCATCTTTGCTTTCCCTTCCTCCATCTCTCATGCAGTCCTTTGTCTATGCTGATTCTCCTGAGCAGATGTTTCCCATCTGGACTACTGACACAGCCTGTACATGTTCCAGGTTTCCATGTCTCTTGGAATCTGACAAAGAGCATTACAACAGCCAACCTCCAATCACACTCATTGATAGACCTGGTCAAACTCACATTATTGATTGTTGTGACTGAGGGATTCCCTGGGTTAGCCAGGCAGCAGCTGAATCGTGTGTCTGTCATTAAAGTCATTCAATGGTGTGGTTAACCACCTAAAACACATGCAATTGGAGTAGAAATGTATGGTTCATGAAGGAAAAATAATTAGGAACTTTAATGAAAAGTAGACAAAATGCATATAAACTCAAGGATGTCTGCTATAAGAAAAATGACCATCCATTTCAATTATTGTCCCAACAACTTCAGGATTTGACTCTGATGTGCTTCATGTTGTACATCTACACATTAATAACTGAAGTAAATGGTGTCACAATGGGTTATCTATTCTTTGCCTTTCTAAATGTTAAGATAATCTTAGGTAATAGTGAACATAAGCTTGTCCTTTAGGGACTGTGGATTTGCTATTACTTATGGTGCTGAAAAAAGTGTCTCAGAAGTTAGGAGTATTTCCTGCACCTTCACAAGACCTGAGTTTCTTTCTCAGTACTTATAGCAGGGCATTCACAATCACCTGCTACACAGAGATGACTCTGTTGGCATCCAAAAACACATAAAGATACATGCCTAAAAGCATGTATATACACATGAAAATAAATATATTTTAAGTTTATAATAAATTATTTGGGACTAATCGACTAAAATATATTTCACAAAACAATTGATGATTTTTTTTAAAGCTTGATGCTAGTTGTGTGAGTGGTGCCACACATTTTAATGAGCGTAGTGTCTCTCATGGTTGTTAGAATGTCACCCTGAAATGACAAGAAAAAAAAATCATCAGAAAATTCACCCAACAGACCACCATATGAAGAAGGATTTTAAATATCAGTGGAAACATGAAAAGACTGTAAGACAAAGCTATAAGAGTTCCACAAAAATATCTAACTATATTCCTTTAATTGTGGTTTTTCATTTGAAGCAAATAACCACTATTATAAACTTATTTTCCATACCAGTTGGTTTTAAATTACAAATATTCTTGGACATGAGCAAATGCCCCACCTAAGAATCCATCCCATCTCCAGACACCAAACCCAGACACTATTGCTGATGCCAAGAAATGATTGCTGACAGGAGCCTGGTATTGCTGTCCCCTGAGATGCTCTGCCAGAGCTGGACCAATACAGATGTGGATGTACACAGCCAAACATCGGACTGAGTGTGGGGACCCGAATGGAGGAGTTAGGGCAAGAACTGAAGGAACTTAAAGGATTTGCAGCCTCATAGGAAGAACAGCAATATCAACTAACCAGATCCCTTAACGTTTCCAGGGACTGAACCACCAACCAAAGAGTACACAGGGAGTACCCATGGCTCCAGCTGGATATGTAGCAGAGGATTGCCTTATCTAGCATCACTGAGAGGGGAGCCCCTTGGTCCTGTGAAGGCTTGATGACCCAGGATAGGGGAACACTCGGGTGCTGAGGCAGGAGTGGGTGGGCAGGAGGGGGTGCACCCTCATGTAGGACGGGGGAGGGAGGACCAGATAGGGGACTTGTAGAGGGGAGGCTGGGAAGGGAGATAACATTTAAAATGTAAATAAATGAATGAATAAAATAATAAAAAACGAATATGTAACTATATTCCTTTGATTGTAGTTTTTCATTGGAAGCAAATAACCACTATTATAAACTCATTTTCAAAACTAGTTGGCTTCAAACTACAAAAAATTTTGAACATGAGCAAATGCAGTCATTATTCCCTTTTACTCTATGCTTTATATCGTGTCATTGGATGTTCAAACAGAAATCACGAGTACCATGCAATGTAAGGACTGGCATTCCAATCCCCAGAACAAAGATCAGGGTCCGGTGGCCCACCTGTAATCCTTATGGGCAGAGGAAAGAAAAGTTCCTCAATGCAAGCTGGTTACCTGAGTGGATAAACTCCAAGTTTTATGAGATCCTGCCTTAGTATGGAAGCTAAAGAATGATCATGGAAGACATAAAAGAGAAGCCATCTGCTTCCACATACACACATATCATACAAATACACATAAGAGAAAATACTAACTTACTTTCAAAATGAGCTCAATTTTCCATCCTAAGTATGCATGTAAATTTGTTTATGGGGAGCATAAAGCATTAGGTATCAGTATAAATGTTATCATGAACTAAAACCTATTTGTTTTAAAGGTGATATTATAATTACAAACATTAGTAAAGATGTTACTGATATGTAGTATCACAACAAAAGTAGTGCCTTTATGACTTAATAAGTCTGTAATTTAAAAATTGTATACTTCTAAATTAAAAATAGCAGTAACTTTTACTAATTAAATATAACCCACATTTCTTAAATTTTACTATGGCTGGCTTCATACAATCTGTGTTTCCCCCTTTTCAACTGATATAAACTCCTCTCTCACCTGCACACACACACACTTTTTCATGCAAGTAAACACATGATATTTATTGTTATTGCCACCACAAAAATATCAAAATGTTTGATTATTAAAAAGCTATGTGTGAATCAACTCAAGAGTTGAACTCTTGTAAATAATCCATCAAATGTTTGGATACATTTTATTCAAAGTAAGTTAGAAATGTTTAAGCATGTCAAAAATATTTTACCCTTTGGAAATTTTAACAAACTGGAAATATTAATGAAAATATTGTATAAAGAAGAAGGCATGGTTAAGTGTTGAGAGATAAACTACGTACATGATATGCTTCGGGGAGTGTTATAACTGCTGCTTTAGAACATTGCATCCTGAAGGTTATGTTCTCAATCAGTGTTCTTCTGTGCACTGAGTGCATTCTATTTTATGTAAAAATATATTTGAAGAATCCTGGGATGATTTTATAATATCTAATCTTTGGAAAAATTGTAAATAGAGACCATTTATCAGATGGCTTTTGACGTATAAGTGTATTATCCCATCAGGTGTGTGTCTGTTCTGTGTGTGAGAGAGCAGAAAGGAAGGAGGAGAAAGAGAGAAACAATTCCCATTACTTATGCAAAGAAGCACGAGATAGATTAACAGTAGCCAGGGAAGTGTACTGAGTTAGATGAGTCCTAGAGGCAGAAGCCATCATTGTCCCTTGGCATCACATCCTTTGAAAATTTTATTTTCCATATATATAGCATTGTAATGTAAAATATTTATGAATTCAGAGTCATAAACATAGTGTGATACTTTGAACATTTCTGTATCAGATGGTATATGGGACTTTAGATATTTAAAAAATCAAACTAAACAACTCTACTAGTAAATTATATATATATATATATATATATATATATAACAAAGAGAAAAGATATACATACACATATATATGTATATGTACACATATATATGTATATGTACACATATATATGTATATGCGTATATATATATATATATATATATATATATATATATATATATATACCAAAGAGAAAAGATGTCTAGATAAAAAGGAGGTCCAGGTCTCAAGGATTGTAAGGCTGAGTTTTCACTAATAATTTATTTTATGACCATAGCAGCCATACACGGGAAACCAAGTTTTATGAATTGAAGAAAGGAGACATATTTATCATGGAAGTGGGTAATAGGCTATTTTAAAACTGGGGAATAAATAGTACTATCATACACTGCAACACCAACATAATCCTAAAGAGACAAATGTGCCAGCAGGACATATTTGTTGACTTACCTTGGCAGCACAAAACACTTCTGCTGGATGTGATCCTATAATTAGCTGATTAAAAAAATATATATGATCAGGAGACCACATGAGAGTGAAGCTTTATTTCTCCTGAAATCTTTCTGGCTCCAAAGAATCTGCTAGTTGCTATATCAACTTCAACATAAGCAACTCAAGCTATAGGCAGTTTAGGCTGTGTCTATAGGCAGTTTAGGCTGATTAGAGTATGGATATTGATGTCGATATAAAGAAAGATAACTTTCTAGATTTCAGCATTTGATGTTAAATAAACTGCATATTTATGAGACAATTAGAAAATATGTTTCCTAGCTGATATTTCAGCATCAGGACATAACTATCATTTCTTTTAGGACATGAACAGTTTTATGTCCACACAGACATAACTCTAGATAAAGTGTTCCGTCCCAGGAGGAATGAACAGTTCAGCTCCTCTAGTCACATACTCAGGTCTAAGAGAAGGTATTGTTTTCCCAGCCTTAAGAGGTATCAGGTCTCTCTGTGACAGTATTACAAAGCATTTTAGTCAGAAACAGGTGAAGCAGGGAATGTTATAAAAGAGCCATATTGGATGAATTTTGTGAGCCACTAACAGCCATGACCCAATCCCAGTGCATTTCACAAAACATTTACATTTCTCAAGAATGAGCTTCATGAGTTCAAAAGGTTTCGATGGAGAAATTTGCTGAGGATCGGTCATGAACTTGGCACAATTTGAGGAGCTTGACCCCCACAAGTGGGACCGGGCTTTCGTTCTCTGCGTGAACTCATTTGCTTAGTCACTATGCAACTGAGAAGGAACAAACAAATGTACAGTTTAATGACAGCTTAGCCCAGTGCAAACACCCATGTGAAATAAGACATGATCATATGCAAAATGGCTTTAGGCTTTGACATGTCTAGACTCAAGGAAAGTATGACACCCGTTTCCCTTTTGAAATCGAGTTCTGGCATTTAGCTAAATGTGAGCCCTTCTCCATTTCCACATTCACTTGTCTCCGCGTGCCACAAAATGCTGTCTGTCCATTCGTCTGTCTGTCCTTTCATCATAATTATCCTCTAAAATAGGGGAAATGCATGACTAAGAAAAGAAATTACTTGCAACACATGAGATGTCATTCAAGGAAGAGCTTTGCCCCACATCTGCTTCTCCTGAGCCATGGGTGTGGCTGAAGAAAAGAGAATAAAGAAATACCATTCTCAGGGATAAGACTAAGGAAAGAGGACCAGACATCTTGATTCTCAAACCCAGCACTACAGAAGCAGAAACAGAATGAGTTTAAAGCCAGAGGGTGTTGTGTAATCAATCTGACAACAGCCTGAGCTATATAGTCTGTCTCAAACAAAAGCAAACAATTATAAATATCTGTTAATTTAGAGCCTACATCTTTCTAATCTGAATCCCTTTCCCGATGTGTCCCATTTAAGACCACTGTGTTCTGCTTTATGGAGAAGTAAGCTCATAATTTTCAACATTTGCATGTAACAATATAGTATACAAGCCTCAAAATGTTATGGGTTGAGTACATTAGGGTTAAACCGCTGATTTTCTTCTGCAGAGAAACTGTTGAGAGGAAGTGATGTGCAACTCTAAGTTACACCATCTGGTATAAAACAGTTGTAAAAACAATGGTTTCCTGGGCTGTGTGGACACTCAATTTTATAAGCAGCTTTGACTCCATTTTAAGGAAGAAGGATGACTGTAGCCCTTTAATGGACCCAAACTGTACACTATCCAAATAGCATGCAGCATAAGGTGGTAAATGACTTTCCTAGAAAAATGGGAAATGCATCATACTAAAAAATTATTAGGGAGTGGGAAACCATGCGCCTACTGAAAATGTCTCAGAGAAATCAGGCAAAGTGCCTTTCAGACACACCAGATTTAGTGAAGGATATAACCCCTGAGCCCTATGGAGAGATAGCATGATGGAATGTCCTCATGGGAATCATCTGATTCCAGATGTGTGCATCAGAGAGCAAGTACTCTTTAGCTTGGCTCAGCCCAGACTATAGGTGTAACCTTCCCAGACTATGGCTTTCCCACCCACCCATTCACATGTCTGCACCTAGACCTCACCCACTGTCTTCTGACCCATCTCCTGCTCTGACCCTGGCTCAGCTGAGAGTTCTATAGCTTTGCTCTCAGATCAGACTCTAAGAACTCTACTTGCATTTCCTCCCCAGCTCTGGATTGCCTCATTATCTTAACTGCACAGACTTCTTTTCAGCTCAATCCTGAAGCCTCTCAATTTCTGCTACAGCTGCCTTAACTTATATTCTTTCTGTAATCCATATACATACAAAGGGAAATAGAAATACATTTACTCTGTGCTGCTATATAATGTGTGATCTGAGAGTTAATATTAGTGATTAAGATTACAATAAACATCGTGTGTGTCCCTAGGCTAGACTACCAAGATAGGAGGATTTTTATGACAATGTGCTATCACTAAAACCACTAAACCTTGTACATTTATTATTATGCAGTTAACACTAACACTGTGAAAAGACACAAGTGTGTGTATATATTTCTGGCATAGAATCAGCATTCAATTTTTATATGGGGATGTTTTAGAACCTTATGATTGGTTTATAGCATGGCTCTGTTGGCAAGACACTTATCGTGCAAGCAGAAAAACCTGGAATCAATCTCAAAATCCATGAAAAATTGTTGGGCAATGTAGTGTACACTTGTAATCCCATCACTAGATAGGGGATTCCCTTGGCCACATGGACCAGACAGTACAGCCTAATTGGTGAGCTCTTGTCAAATAATAAACTCATTTTTAAAAGAAGTAGGCATTATTCCTGATGACAACAGCAGTTGTTCTCCCAGCCTACATATCCACACACATGCACACGTGTCTATACACATCAACATACAATAGTAATAATTTGAAAATAAATATTTTAACCTACAAATTTATTTATGATTTCTACCATAAATTATAGATAGGAGAAATATAGCTGACATAAGAGTCAGTTTGTCTGCATGGTACTGGTACAGCAACAGACAGGTAGATCAATGGAATAGGATCGAAGACCCAGAAATGAATCCACACACCTATGGTCACCTGATCTTTGACAAGGGAGCTAAAACTATCCAGTGGAAAAAGGACAGCCTTTTCAACAAATGGTGCTGGCACAACTGGTGGTTATCATGTAGAAGACTGGGAATTGACCCATNAAAAAAAAAAAAAAAAAAAAAAAAGAGTCAGTTTGTCACCTTTGCAGAGAATAATTACTGAATAAGCCAAAGAGACAAAAGTCATCTCAAAAGATGGATTTCAGTGTCTGGGAACACTCTTTCATCTGCCTTCCTCTCCTACCTCTCAGAAATCTGGTAGAAATAGATATTAGCTTCCCCAAAGACCTGAGAATATCAGGATACCATAGTGTCTGCCTGCCCAAAAGGATATGTAGAGAAAGAAGTGGAAGAGGAAAGAAATATACCAAAAAGACTTGTCTCATCACTGTAGATCAAAGCAATAGACAGGACATGAGCATAGGATCCCTTAGGATTGAAAAGACCTGGAAGATGCCTTCTAGTGCCTGCACTTAAATGTGATCATGAAGAGATTCCAAAATAGCACATGTACAGGACCTGGCAGGTTTGGCCACTAGGAGATCTCTTTTTCCTCTCCCATGTTTTCTATGCTGTGATTCCAATAGACAGTTTGCATTATACAAAAACACTGAAGGTAATATACGTCTGAACACAGTACAGAATAGAACTCAAGGTTAACATAACATGGCTAATGCAAACAGTAGTTGATCCTCTTCAGTTATGAAGTGGGCGTCACCCTTTTGTGGCTCTTAGCTGTTCATTCCCTGCCTGAAACACTCAGTATAATCTGGACATGGTTTAAGTTTCTTTCTCTCCCCTGTCATCATGTGTATTGCAACACATGCTGGAAGTGTGTGGCTCTCTCCCTTTTGTTTTTCACACGCCTTGCTTCTAGGAAATCCACAAATTCACCCATCCATTTGGCAAAGCAGTGCACTCTGGTGAAGCAGACCCACAGGCACACTCTGCCTTCTTATTTTGATACAAATTACTAAAGTGCATCCAGTGATGGGGTGGGATTAGCACTATGTGGCAGGGCTCTAGGAATGCTGATCAACTTCAACTTGTTAGAACAGTGTCCCAAATCCCAAAGAAGACAATTGGCCTTTTGTGAAGTAATTTGCAAGTATCCTGTTCCACCCTTAAAACTTACTATGCCCTGTTATTATGTGATTAGTAGAGTCAAAGGCAGCTGTATTTTTACCTACCTCGAATTTTTCTGAGGATCTTACAAAGCAGGCTGTATGTGTGGTTCTATCATAATAATTCCTCAAAATGTCCTTTGCTGTGAACCCAATGCCTTAGTGCCATAAAGAAGCTCAGGTAGCACTCACAGCATAGACAAGGATCCAGAATAAGGTTTGTGTAACACCTGCTAACATCATCAATGGAAAGTGTTAACAGAAACAGAACTGGAAAGATGGCCGGTGCAGGGAAAGGGCTTGAGTTAGAACTAATAGCACCCATGTAAAAGACTGCAGTGCTACACATCCATAATCCCTGTGCTGGGAGGCAGACACAAGCACATCCTCTGAGCTCACTGGCCAGTCGCTAAGGCCAAGTGGCTAAGCTTTAGGTTCAGTGAAAGATCCAGTACCACCAACCACCCAAAAGAAAGGTAGAAAAAGATTGAGAAAAACACCTGACACTGATTTAAACCTCCAAATGCATTCCCAGATAAGTACATGCCTATTCACATGCATACACATGGACATGACACATACATACATACCATACATACATACATACACACATACCACATGTGCAAGTACACTCAAAAATTGTGCAAATGGCACATTTCATTCTTTGCCACTGAAGTTTTCAAGTATGGCAACAGGAGGCTAATGATGAGTAAGCTAGACAGAAGCATTAAGGAAATGTTTTCCAGAATCCTGTAGTACAGGAGTCAGGTGCATGATAATTTATGGTCTCTTTACCCTGTGTACCTTGCTGCCTGCACCTTCAGACTGTGCCTTCTCAACATTATATTTCTATGTATTTCAATCATCTCTGTCAACTGGAGGTGATCTCTTTTTCCCCCCAAACATTTTAGTTCTCCTATATATGTCTCTGAAGATTCATGGGTTAGAAATATCAGTATTATTTAAAGGTCGATAGTAATCTAACCATTGAAAATAGTATCCATCAAATTCTATTGGCATTTTTTTCATGGACTTTTGAAACACAATCCTAAACTTTCTGTAAAAAAAAAAAAAAGTTAGCTTACAAAAAAGTAGACCTAAGCAGTGAAAAGCAAGAACAAAGCCAGAGACATCACATTTTCTAATTTTGAACTATTTTATAAAGCTATGATACCCAATACAGTGTGGCGATTTCATAAAAGACACAAATCGAACAGAAGAAAAGCACCAAAGTGAACTTACTTTGGACAAGTGTTCCAAGAATAACTGGATAGTATTGTGTTGAAAATGTTAAAGATTAATCTGGGGAACATAAGGGTGTTCGTTGTTTGATAGGGATTTTTTTGTTGGATATTTTCTTTATTTACATTTCAACTGTTATCCCCTTTGCTGGTTCCACCCCCATCTGCCCTCCCCCTGCTTTTATGAGGATGTTCCTCCACCCACCCACTCCCACCTCCCCGCCCTCAGTTCCCCTACACTGGGGCATCAATCTAGCCTTCATAGGACCAAGGACCTCTCCTCCCATTAATGCATGACAAGGCTGTCCTCTGGAACATATGAAGCTGGAGCCATGTGTACTCCTTTGTTGATGGATTAGTCCCTGGGAGCTCTTAGGAGACTGGTTGGTTGACATTGTTGTTCTTCCTGTGGAGTTGCAGTCCCCTTCAACTCCTTCAGTCCTTTCTCTAACTCCTCTACTGGGGGCCCTACACTCAGTCCAATGGTTGGCTGTGAGCATATGCTTCTGTATTTGTAAGGCTCTGGCAGGGCCTCTCAGGACACAGGCATGCACTTCTTGGCATCCACAATAGAGTCTGGGTTTGATAACTGTATATGGGATGAATTCCAGGTGGGACAGTCACTGAATGACATTTTCTCCAGTCTCTGCTCTACTATTTATCTCCACATTTGCTCCTGTGAGTATTTTGTTCTCCTTCTAAGGACAGAAGCACCCATACTTTGGTCTTTCTTCTTGAGCTTCATGTGGTCTGTTAATTGTATCTTGGTTATATGGAGCTTTGGGGCTAATATCCACTTATCAGTGAGTGCATAACATGTGTGTTCTTTTACAATTGGGTAAAATTGGTAACATCCTTCACTAAGGATGTTATTTTCTAGTTCCATCCATTTGCCTAAGAGTTTCAGGAATTCATCATTTTTAATAGTTGAGTAGTACTCCATTGTGTAAATGGACCACATTTTCTGTATCTACTCCTCTGTTGAAGGACATCTGGGTTATTTTCAGCTCCTGGCTTATAAATAAGGTTGCCATGAAAATAGTGGAGTGTGTGTCCTTATTACATGTTGGAGCATATTCTGGGTATATGCCCCAGGAGTGCTATAGCTGGGTCCTCAAGTAGTACTATGTCCAATTTTCTGAGGAACCATCAAACTAATTTCCAGAGTAACTACTTGCAGTCCCACCAGCAATGGAGGAGTGTTCCTCTTTATCCACATCCTTGGCAGCATCTGCTGTCACCTGAGTTTTTTTATTTTAGCCATTCTCACTAGTATGAGGTGAAATCTCATGTTGTTTTGACTTGCATTTCCCTGATGATTAAGGATGTTGAGCATTTCCTCAGGTGCTTCTCAGCCATTTGATATTCCTCAGTTGAAAATTCTTTGTTTAGCTCTGTGCCCCCGTTTTAATAGGGTTATTTGATTTTCTGGAATCTAATTTCTTGAGTTATTTGTATATATTGGATTATATATTTATTGCCCTCTATCAGATGTAGTGTTGGTAATGATCTTTTCCCAATCTATTGGTTGCCTTTTGTCCTATTGACAGTGTCCTTTGCTTTACAGAACTTTGCAATTTTATGAGGACCCATTTGTCTATTGGTCTTAGAGCATAAGCCATTGATGTTCGGTTCAGGAATTATTCCTCTGTACACATGTGTTTGAGGCTCTTCCCCACGTTCTCCTCTACAAGTTTCAGTGTATCTGATTTTATGTGGAGGTCTGTGATCCACTTGGACTTGAGCTTTGTACAAGGAGATAAGAATGTTTTTCTACATGCTGACAGCCAGAACCAGAACCATTTGTTAAAATGCTGTCTTTTTTCCACTGGATGGTTTTATCTCTTTGTCAAACAAGTAACCATATGTGTGTGGGTTCATTTCTGGGTCTTTAATTCTATTTCATTGATCTTTCTCCATATCTCTGTACCAATACCATACAGTTTCTTTTTTTAATCACTATTGCTCTGTAATACAGCTTGAGGTAACAAATAGTGATTTCCCCAGAAGTTCTTTTTTTGTTGAGAATAGTTTTCGCTCTCCTGGGTGTTCTGTTATTCCAAATAAATTTGCAAATTGCTCTTTCTAACTCTATGAAGACATGATTTGAAATTTTGATGGGGATTGCATTGAATCTGTAGATTGCTTTTGGCAGGATAGCCATTTTTACTATATTAATCCTACCAATCCATGAGCATGGTAGGTCTTTCCATCTTCTGAGATCTTCCTTGATTCCTTTCTTCAGAGACTTGAAGTTCTTGTCCTACAGACCTTTTACTTACTTGGTTAGAGTCACACGAAGGTATGTAATATTATTTGTGACTATTGTGAAGGGTGCTGTTTTCCTAATTTCTTTCTCAGCCTGTTTAGATGGTTTATCTGATCCCGTTTTTACTTTGACACCTGGTATGTGCCTAGAAAGTTGTCCATTTTATCTAGATTTTCCAATTTAGTTAAATATAATCTCTTGTATAAGGATCTAATGATTTTATGGATTTTCATGGTTTCCTTTGTTATATCTCCCTTTTCATTTCTGATTTTATTAACTTGAATACTGTCTCTGTGCTCTTTGGTTAGTCTGGCTAAGGTTTCATCTATCTTGTTGATTTTCTCAAGGAACCAGCTCCTGGGTTTGGTGATTCTTTGTATAGTTCTTTTTGTTTCTATTTGGTTGATTTCAGCCCTGAATTTGATTATTTCAATCTTTCTGTATCTGTTGAGACCTGTTTTGTGACCAATTATATGGTCAGTTTTGGAGAAGGTAGCATGAGGTGCTGAGAAGAAGGTATATTCTTTTGCTTTAGAATGAATTGTTCTATAAATATCTATTAGATACATTTGGTTCATAGCTTCTGTTACTTTCACTGTGTCTCTGTTTAGTTTCTGTTTCCATGATATATCCATTGCTGAGAATGGGGTGCTGAAGTCTCCCACTATTATTGTGTGGGGTGTGATGTGTGCTTTCAGCATTAGTAAAGCTTTTATGAATGTGGGTACCCTTGCATTTAGAGAGTAGATGTTCAGAATTGAGAGTTCATCTTGGTAGATTTTTTCCTTTGACCAGTATGAAGTGTCCTTCCTTATCCTTTTGATAACTTTTGGTTGAAAGACCATTTTATTCAATATTAGAATGGCTACGCCAACTTGTTTCTTGGGACCATTTGCTTGGAAAACTGTTTTCCTGCCTTTTAATCTGAGGTAATCTCTGTCTTTGTCACTGAGGTGTGTTTCCTGTATGCAGCAAAATGTTGGGTCCTGTTTGCATATCCAGTTAGTTAGTCTATAACTTTTTATTGGGGGAATTGACTGCATTGATATTAAGAGATATTAAAGAAGAATGATCCTTCTATAGCTCAGTTGGTAGAGCAGATGACTGTAGGAACATTGATCTAAAGAAGAATGATTGTTACTTTCTGTGATTTTTGTTATTAGAGGTAGAACTATGTTTATGTGGCTATCTTCTTTTAGGTTTGTTGAGAGATTACTTTCTTGCTTTTTCTAGAGTATATTTTCCCTCCTTGTATTGGTGTTTTCCATCTATTATCCTTTGTAGTGCTGGATTTGTGGAAAGATATTGGGTAAATTTGGTTTTGTAATAGGAAAATCTTGGTTTCTCAGTCTATGGTAATTGAGAGTTTTGCTAGGTATAATAGTCTGGGCTGGCATTTGTGTTCTCTTAGGGTCTATATGACATCTACCCAGGATCTTCTAGCTTTCATAGTCTCTGGCAAGAAGTCTGGTGTAGTTCAGATAGGCCTGCTTTTATATGTTATTTGACCTTTTTCACTTACTGCTTTTAATATTGTTCCTTTGTTTAATGCATTTAGTGTTTTGCAATTTCTTTTCTTGTCCAGTCTATTTGGAGTTCTGTAGGCTACTTGTATGTTCATGGGCATCTCTTTCTTTGGGTTAGGAAAGTTTCTTCTATAATTTTGTTGAAGATATTTACTGGCCTTTTAAGTTGAGAATCTTCACTCCCTTCTATACCCATTATCCTTATGTTTTCTCTTCTTATTGTGTCCTGGATTTCCTGGATGGTTGTGATTAGGAGCTTTTTGCATTTGCATTTTCTTTGACTATTGTGTCAATGTTTTCTATTGTATCTTCTGTCCCAGAGATTCTCACTTCTATCTCTTGTATTCTGTTGGTGATGCTTGTATCTATGACTCCTGGTCTCTTTCCTAGATTTTCTAACTCTAGGGTTGTCTCCCTTTGTGATTTCTTTATTGTTTCTATTTCTACTTTTAGATATTGGATGTTTTGTTCATTTCCTTCTGCTGTATGGTTGTATTTTTCTATAACTCTTTAAGGGATTTTTGTGTTTCCTCTTTAAGAGCTTCTAGATGTTTACCTGTGTTCTCCTGTATTTCTTTAAGGGAGTTATTTATCCTTCTTAAAGTCCTCTATCATCATCATGAGAAGTGATTTTAGATCTGAGTCTTGATTTTCTGGTGTGATGGTATATCCAGGACTTGTTATGGTGGGAAAATTGGATTCTGGTGATGCCAAGTAACCTTGGTTTCTGTTATACTTCCTTCCTGCCATCTGAATATCTCTAGTGCCAACTGCCCTCACTGTCTGACTGGAGCCTGTCCTTTCTTTAATCCTGGTTATGTCAGAAAGTCCATAGTCCAACAGTCTCTGTGATTCTGTAACTCTAGGATCCTGCAATCCTGAGATTCTGGGTGTGTCAGAATTTCTGGGAGTCAAGCTGCCTCTGGGACCCTGAGATCATGTTGTGACAAAGCTCCTGGGATCCTGGGATCCTAGCTGTGTTAGAGCACATGGAATTTGAGCCTCCTCAGAGTGCTATGGGACTGGCTGCCGAGTTTGCACTCAAGGTAAACCAGTGTAGACCGAAATGAATCTGAGGCACAGGTCAGGTGCGGGTCCCTGCATCCCTGGATCCTGCTGGTCATGTTGGAATAGATGTTGTATCCTACTCACCCCTAACCCTAAGATCCTGGGTGTGCTAGAGCACCTGGGATTGGAGCCTCCTCTGGGTGCTGAGGGACTGGCTGCAGAGTTCATGTCCAAGGTAAACCAAAGCAGGCTAGAAGACTGATAGGCTTCTATATTATTTGTTTGTTTATCTCTGATATAGAGCAAAGACTCAAGATATTAATAAAAAGAAAGACTAAAATACCAGATCTTTATTAAACTCAATTTTTTTCTCTCATGTGAAGATTCCAGTTTTCATTGTTTATGTGTCTGCATAGTCGCTGCTGAGTGTAGGTTTACACTCTGAAGCTACAAATAATACCACAAATGGGGAAAAGCAGAGTTGAGGGATGGAAAGGGGCAATAGGATGCATGAGATATGGTAGTAGAAAGGAGGATATGGTGGAGGAGAGGTTTGAATGGGGGAGGGGACCATGGAGTAGTACAGAATGGAAAATGAGGAGAGTTAAAAAAAAAAGTTGTTTGAAAATGCTATAATGAAACCTAACAGTATACACTCCCTCAGAGAGAGGGAGAGGGCAGGAAGACAGAGAGAGAGGATAAAGGGAAGGGAGAGGAGGAGGAGGGGAGGGGAAGAGGAGAAAGAATGAGATTGGGTTGGATTTTGGATTTTCTGGGCTTAGATAGCATAACTCGCCCAAAAAAAGAAGGCAAGATCATGCAAAGCAAATATGGCTGCAAGACACACAGCAGTCCATGTCTCTTGATGAAGGAAGGTGGGACAGTCACCAGAGGCTGGAAATGGGAGGTCAGTATCAATCATCTTTAAGGGGAGTTGTTATCACATATGCTATGGGTTGAGTATTTGTATTCTCTCCAAACTTAATGTTGAAACTTAAGCTCAGAGGCAATATTAAAAGGTGAGTCTTTTGAAAGATAATTAAGCTCTAAGGACTCCTTGTGCTTGAATGGCATCAAGATCCTTATAGGAGATGTGTCACCAGGGATCTCCTGCACTCAAGCCTCTTCAGGTTTCAATGTTTGTTTCTAGAGAATGTACAGCAACAAGGAGCCATCTTGAAGTAGATGTGGAACCTGTCAGTACCTTGAGCTTGACCTTCCCAGGCTCTGTAACTGTAAGAAACAAACTCATAATATCTGAAAGTTTACACAAAACTCATCATAGAGTCTGAATTTTTTAGATAGACCTACAGGTACAATAAATGTGGTACAAGATCAATAATCATAAGAAAAAATGCAAATTGAAGCCACAGTATGATACCACCCCACACCTGGTAGGATCAAAGGTGAGAGATAAGAAGCATTGGCAAAGTTATAGAGGAAAAAGGAGCCCTTGCACACTGTTGGTGGGAATATAAATCATTACAGCCTTTTTGGAAAAATGACATGAGAGTCTCTCAAAACAAATATAAGCTGCTATCTTAACCAACTGTGTCACTTCTGAAATATATCCCCAAAGTAAATAAAGTCAGTTCCTCAGAGAGGCATGTGCATGTCTTTATGCATGGGGTTCCTCGGAGAGGTATGCACATGTCCTTGTGCATGGGGCATTATGCTTCATTTTATTACTGTTTGTTTTGTTGTTTCTGAGGTGAGGCTTCGTGTGGCCAAGCCCCATCTTAATCCTGATGCCCTGCCTCCTCCTTTGCTTTTCTGGGATGCTGATATTGCTCCAACTGCTAAGATCCACCAATACTTTAAACATGACCACTCAAAACTCAGAGTAAATAACACACAATAGCTATTTGATTATTTCAACAAAATAGCCTTTCTCATTTTGCATTTTTGCTCTTTGCTCCAACATACCAAAACACGTTTATGAATTAGAAGTTTAATCTTTAGAAAAGAACATTTGATGTTGCTTCTTCCTCATCCTATACACTCTTCCCATGATCTGCTAACAACCCTTGTTTTGTCTGCAGTTGTACCTGTAATCATAATTAGTATTTTTGAATATTTGCTTTTAGCTATTCTTTGAAAAATGTATACATGGTAATTGCTAATTTCATTTTCTCCTTTTTGCCTCATAAATTGCTGTTTTCTGTTTCTTAGATGATAAAAGTCAGACTTTGACACATGAATTAACCCGATTTTGATAGAATCCAATGCCTTCCGTTTGGAGTACCCTCTCTATCTCCTTGTCTCATAAGCACTGTCCCCAATCCGACCTTATTGGTCCATTGACATGAGATTTTCACAATTAACATAAACTCTTCCCCATAGATCATCATGGATTGACCCCCTAATGACATACTCTGATGGCTTGAAAATATCATCCACCCAAGTCAGGTGATAGTTTAATATTAGCTAACATAGAGCTCTAGGCTGTAATATGCTCACCCTTTTGCTATTTTTCCATCTCTTAAAGAGTTTTGTTGCTTCATATTGAGTAAGCAATTGCATGTCTAACTTCAGGTCACCATGCAAACTCTTCAACTTCTTGGAAGAATCCACCAACACGTCTGTACCAGGGTGTCTACAGTCACTCAGGTTAAAGTTATATATGAACATCTCAGAGAGGGTTTCTGTGACCTCCTAACCTAAAATAGTCAGTCAGTCCCCAAAATGTTAACCCACTAGATTTATTGAATTTCTTACAAACATACAACCTTATTATATCATTTTTCCAAAATGGCTGTAGTGATTTACATTCCCACCAACAGTGCACAGAGGTTCCTTTTTCTCTATAATCTTGCCAGTACTTATCTCTCTCACCTTTGATTCTAGCAGGTGTGAGGTGACATCATGCTGTGGTTTCAATTTGCATTTTTTCTTATGTTTATTGATCATGTACCCCATTTAGTGTACCTGCAGGCCATTTGTATATCTTATAGATGAAAAATATCTATACAGGCCCTTTGAGCAGTTTTGTGTAAACTTGCCCTGACCAATAATGTAGTTGCACTGCTAATATGAGGACATAACTCTAATGTATGAATCCTTGGATTTCTTTTTCTTTCTTTTTTTTTTAAATCAGCATAATGCTTCATTATGGCATCTTCAAATAAAATTTGTTGTTGATGATCTTCTCCATTCCTTCTCTTCCATGTTCTGTCTTCAATGCTGATTAAAATGCTATTTAAGTGAAATTAATCATTGAGTTTAGCACTTTTGAGAAAGGAATATGCTAGTATTTGTATATATGCTCGCACTCAATAGAGGCCACAGTCAGACACTGCCTGTCTTCCGTAATTGCTCTCTACCTTATTTTTTAAGGCAAGATCTCTCACTGACCATGGAAGATGCTGATTCAGGTGAACTGGTGCCCAGCAAGGCCCAGGGAGCCTCCTGTTGTCTTTTCAACACAGTGGCTCATGTTGCCACAACCGACCTTTGGAGATCCTCTGATCCTCTTGTTTGCCAAGCAAGAGCTTTATCAACTCCCCATCCCAAGAATCAACATTTTTGGTTGCTCTAACTTCCTCTGTAGGCCGTGTTAATTAAATATACAAACTCTTCTGGGCAGAGGGCGATGACAATGCCATTCTCAGGATACAGTGCATCAATTCTGTTTTCCAGATAAACACTATTAGAACTTTACAGAAAAGGAGTCTTTGAGTTCAGCAATGTGTGACAGAAGCCAAAAGGTTTAAAAGAAAACATACAGAGGTGTCAGCTGACATTCTTTCTAGTAGCCCTTTTACACAGATAAACTTTTAACTCTCACTCTACCAGATTTTAATCAGTAGCTTGATTTGCATGTACCTTGTATCACTGAGGCAACCTATCTACCTGAGCTTCTTTATGAAATCAACTATTTTGGACCCCAAGGAAACATTTCACTGTCTTGTTTCATCTTTTTCTCTATTCATATTAGCATAATGGCTTTTAATTGGATTGTGCTTGTGATTAGAGTCAGCACAGGTGGCATTGTCTCTAAGGAAATTGCCTACAAGGCAAGAGGCTCCAATGGAGCAGTATCTGAAGATACCAGCTCAGCCAAAAGTGACCAAGGAAATGGAGATTGCCAGTCATCTTTTTCATACGTAGTAAAATTCCATTGGGCTATCCATAAAGGTTTACAGACTTGAATATCTAGAATGCTTTTGTTTTTTGTCTTTTTTTTGTTTTTGTTTTTTCTTTAAAAGCAACAAAAATGTTCAGTTTTACTATGTCATCTTCATACAAAATTTGTTCCTGTTGATTGCCCTTCTCCATTCCTTCCATCCTGTGATTGCCCTTCTCCATTCCTTCCATCCTGTGATTGCCCTTCTCCATTCCTTCCATCCTGTGCTCCTGTTTACTTGGGCTTTTCTACCCCCAGTGCTACCTTTCTACTCTCATGTCACATGTTTCCTACTATGTCCCAAGACTTTATTTTCTTACTCTTGTGGTTTTTGTAGTTTCACAGCCCATTCTCACTCTAATACCTTCTCTTGTGCATACATCCTGGCAAAGGGAGCTCGAGTCCACATTTGAAATCCAATATACGATTATTTTCTTTCTGAGTCCAAGCTACTTTGCCTAATATCCTATCTGTTCTCCTTCAGGTTTTATAATTTTACCTTTTCACAGTTGAATAATATTTACTTTTCATGTACACAACAATTTTACAATCCATTCATCCACTGACTGTCTTCACCTCCTCATTAATGTGAATAATATAATGAAAAAAGATAAAGTGAAAACTACCATATGACTCATCTGTACCACACCTGGGAACATACCCAAAGGAGCTGATATCCCAATGCAGAGATTCTTACACATGTACTTTTATATCAAAAGTTTTATTAGCACCATAAATAAAATGACATCTATTGAGCAGAGGGTGTCGGTGAGTGATAGAAGACTCACCTAGAATCACGTGGCCTGGAGTTCAACCCTTACAAAATAAAAATGATTTAAAAGTAAGTAAAGTCAAATTACTTCCATGTATGACTATGTGTAAATACGATAACATGATTGTGTATAATGAATAGCAAAAACTGACATGAGTAGAATTACATTTAAATGCATTTATAATGTATTCCATAGCCAAATAGTCATACAAATGTATAAGGAAAGGTAGGCACTGATAAAGCATGAACATCAGATTCAGATAACTGGTATAAAAAGAAACTCATTCTATGAATGTCGAATGAAGACATGAGAAAACACATTGTCCTTGTTACCGGAAAATGTATGGACTAAGATAACATTCTTACATTTTAAAACTACGAAACCAAGTTGCCTAATCTTTCCAGAGAACAAAGTATACAGACCTCCATTTCAAAATTATCACCAGCAATTAGACAAGGAACATAACAGAAGTGCAAGTACGTGGAGAAGGAGGAAGAAACAATGACTTTAGTCAAAAATGGTATCTTTTCACATGGAGAAAAATGATGAAAAATCCTTCACTAAAAGCTGTTAAAGATAATAAAGTAGATCCAGCAAGGGTACAAAATGGAAATGTAAATATTCAGTCTCAAATATTAACCAATGAGCCATCTGAAAAGAGTGTAAGAATAAAATTTGATTCAAGATAATATCAAAATTCATATAAAAGAAATGTATGTGAATATATTTAGTAACAGAAGTTTGTGATTTTTTTTGAGCAAAATATTTCAGAAAACTTAAATAATACCTACTTAAATGGAAAGAGTACCCCTGTGCATACACTTAAGATATAATATTGATAAGACAGTTTTATCCCCAAGTTGATTTATAGATACAACAAAAATCCTGGTCAAAATTTGAATTTGGGATAAAAATTGATACAATTATTCTAAAGTTCTTAGAGGAAATGCTTGCAACCCAAGATAGCAAAATTAGTAACAATAATCATTTTAATAAAGAACAAAATTAAAGGATTCACAGTTACAGCACTACAAAACTTCAGCAAACAAGACCATGTGGTTGGAGCTAGCCTAAGCCATGAAGATCAATTCATTAGAATTATTTCCAATTTTATTCTTTCATTTATAAAAGAATTTATTTATGTGAATACTGTATCCTCAGACACACCAGAAGAGGGCATCAAATACCATTACAGATGGTTGTGAG
Source organism: Mus minutoides (assembly GCA_902729485.2). NCBI lineage: Eukaryota > Metazoa > Chordata > Mammalia > Rodentia > Muridae > Mus > Mus minutoides. The sequence goes on along the minus strand of LR753317.1, from coordinate 1,512,888 downwards.
TCACGATGTGTTAGCTGGGAATTGAACTCTGCACCTCTGGAAGAGCGGTCAGTGTTCTTAACCACTGAGCCATCTCTCCAGCCCCTCTAAGTTTATTCTTTATATCACTGGGCAATCAGTTTTTATTAATAACATGCACAGAGACCAGAACTGCCTCTATCACACTTCTAAATCATCCCCATATTCACTCCAGGTGCTATTTCAGGACAACCATAAACACTTCTTTATACAAATACCAAAAAGTAAAAAAGAAAAAAAGTATCAGAGAAATCACCTCATATATGTAGATTGCTACTGATCCACAAGTCCAACCACTGTACCAAACACTCAGAATACTCTACACAAACATTAAAGCAAAGAAAAAAATCATATTTTAAACAATCTATATTTTGTAGAAGATAAGGAGCCAACAACATGGCACTATTTAAAAACTGAGCTAATGGTACAGCTCAATAGGTAAAAGGCACTTCCTGAAAACCTGCTTCATCCCTAAAACCCATGTGGTAGATAGAAAAAAACTGATTCATCCTCTCTTGTCCTTGTAAGACTCCAAATAGTGGGAATGGGGCAAAGGTGCCTCTGACTCCTTTACCTGAGCTTGGGATCCTTTTCCTCCTGCAGCTTTGATATAAAGGTGTCTGCCCAGTCTTATTATATCTTGTTAGACCATGTTCAGTGGATATTCCTAGAACACTTTCTTCTTCTTCTTCTTCTTCTTCTTCTTCTTCTTCTTCTTCTTCTTCTTCTTCTTCTTCTTCTTCTTCTTCTTCTTCTTCTTCTTCTTCTCCTTCTCCTCCTTCTCCTTCTCCTTCTCCTTCTCCTTCTCCTTCTCCTTCTCCTTCTCCTTCTCCTTCTCCTTCTCCTTCTCCTTCTCCTTCTCCTTCTTCTTCTTCTTCTTCTTCTTCTTCTTCTTCTCCTCCTCCTCCTCCTCCTCCTCTTCCTCCTCCTCCTCCTTCTTCTTCTTCTTCCTCCTCTTCCTCTTCCTCTTCCTCCTCCTCCTCCTCCTCCTCTTCTTCTTCCTTTTATTGGACAGGAAATGGAAGTGGGGTGGATCTAGTAGGATTGGAAGGAATTACGGGAGGGGAAATTGCTGACAGGGTGTAATGTATGATAGAAGAATAAAAAAAATTAAACGAAAACTGACTTCAGCAAGTTGTCCTTTGACACCTTGACAACATATACACACTATAGCATATGCTGCATGCACAGGTACACAATCTCTCTCACACACAAACACACACACATGTACATTTAAATTTTAATGTTTAATCAATCCAGCAGTAATTATGATAATTTAGTTCAACATTTTCTTTTTACATATGGTGAATATTTTGCTTATTTATCTAATAAAAATGTGCTTTTTATTCTATATTTTTCAGATACAGCATAGATATTAGGAACTTATGGAGTAATATTAGTCAGTACCTGCCCTTCATAAATTAAAATTTACTCAGCACTTTAGAATGCACTAACTAAGCAGGTATAAATTTATACCTGTGTTAAGAGATGAACATTATAATTGTTCCTAAGACTATGATAGTATTTATGACACAGTTCCTAATTTTAAAAATATACTACCTTGATGAGTATGCTGGCAGAGGACATTAATCTTAACACAAAGGAGCAGAGACAGGCAGATCTCTGTGAATTTGTGGCCAGCCTGGTCTACAAAGTGAGTACAGAACTGCCACAGATACACATAGAAACCATATCTGGGAGAAAAAGAAGAAGAAATATACCACCTTATATGAGAATATATAAACATATAATTAGGTGGGTATGGGAGACAGGAGGGAGGAGGGGTTGGAAGGAGAAAGGGAAAGGAAGGGAAGGATGGGAAAGGGAAAGGTAGGGAAGGATGGGAAAGGGAAAGGTAGGGAAGGGAAAGGAAGGAATGGAGAAAGGAAGGGATAAGGAAGGGGAGGGGATAAAAGAGAAGGGAGGAAGAAAGGAAGAACAGATAAAATATGTGGAAAAAAAAAAGCCCAGAACATCTTCAAGAGATCTCATGGGGTTACAAAGGATGGCATGGTCAGTTCTATAGAACAAAGTATATTCAAAGAATTTGAACTCAGTTTCATAAGTAATGGTAAGTCTCTGATCTAAAGGGCATGATCTGCCTTCGCCTGTATTCCAGAGAAAATAAATACCACAGACTTGATGTCACAACGAGTTCAAGTGACATTATTCTGCCTTGTAAAAAAATTATAGCAGCTATTAGAAAGATTTTTCCCTAAGCTTTATTTGTGGCTGTAAACTAAACAGATGCTTATAAAGAATGGCCACTTAAAATGTGAATTTTATGAATGTTTACAGTGACTAAAGCCAAAGGCTTAACAAGCCAATGACAAAGGTGCTATAGACAAAATGGGAAATAATTCAGAGCTTTAAATGTATGGAAAAAGCCCTCTGTATTTACAAAATACAAGGAACTAACAAGAAACTGCTTTTTATTATGTTTTACAATGGATATAAAAAGTTATGAAGTGTATTACAAAGCATGAGAGCCAAGATATTACTTAGTAATTTTTACTGAGCCAATGCTGAGCAGGGCTGTATAGCAGTTGCCTGGGGTCTTGTTCACTGCAGGCTTCCTTCCTTTCTAGCTCTCACACCTTGGCTGATACTTGGGTGAGAAGTTACCCTTCCTATTTCAAACCAATATCATTTTCTGTTTATTTTATCTTAGGGAAACATCTGTGTATACTAATCACTCAAAACATACTCCACAATGAAGATGAAGCAGGATTCTCAGGTTCTTTGCTCATGAACAATGACTACAGAGTTCTTTTTTATAGTCACACTCACTAGTTAAAGGAGTCATGGAGATGTTACCACAAAAGACTCATCCAGTCTCTATTCTATCAACTATAACAATTCAGCTATCAACACCTTAAGCTCATACTTGAGTTGATTCCTTATGTCCAAAATGCAGGGAGGAAAGTGGTGATCAATACTAGTGGTAGTGGTTGGATTTTCTTAATATTTATTATTGATAGGGTGTCCCATATTCTTCAAACAATAACGACAGTAAAGTAACAAGGACGTGTGTCCTGCCTCTAAATCCTAAGGACATGAGATTGAGAACATAATAAATGTTATTGCATAATTGACACTGAAGTAAGTACTCATCAATACATCTCAAGAGTATTTCATTTGTTCTTTAAGGCAATTCTCCTGCATCTTGATTGTTAGAAAAGGAGATTTGAATCATTAAGTGACTTGTCAAAGGTATAACAGATAGATGGCAGAGAAAAATAGTAGAGCTTGGAAACTTCTACTTAAAAAACAGATTTCTGGACAATTAGGTAAATTCTGCTTCACTAAATAATGTTCGGTTTCAGTGTCAGTATTTAGCCTCACATGGAGAGTATTATCATTGAAGAAATAGATGACTACAACCCTGAATCCTATCTATGTATACTTCAAAACACCATATAGTGGCTAAGAGGTAGAAAGCTCTATACTGTCCATAAGCACATGTTCTCTATACAGGTGACTCCCAGTAACACTATAGCATACACAGTATAGTTTATCGGAAATGATCCCATAAGTAAAAAATAGTGACAGTGTCTAAGATCACTGCTGTTTGAAGAAGTTCCTTAAAAGATCGTTCACAACGTAATAAACCATCTCAAGAATGTAGCCAATCTACCTGTCACAGTTTTCTCCCTCTTGGTCTGAGTTCCATCTCTTCAAGACATTCTCCTTATTACAAAACTCTCAGGATTTGTTTGCCCAGGATAATTGATTTCAATAGGAGATATCTCTCCTTTAGTGGAAGAGCCTTTCGTTAGGATGAATGTCTTTATATTAAAAGTGAGCAAAGAAAGAAGAGAAGGAAAGAGAGATAGAGACAGAAACAGAGACAGTGTGAGAGAGAAACAGAAAGACAGAAAGTAGGTAAGTTCACCATTTTACCTATGATGTTACACTCTACACCCTCAGGAAAAATTTGCTCCCAACTTAATAAGCCTTTATTTCCAATAAATCGTGATGAATTTTTCATTTTTGTGAGGCAATTTTCACAAAAAAAGTAAACTGAACCCAAAATAGGAATGGGGGTTCACAGGTACAACTAAGGATTGGTAGTACCCTCATGCTGTTTCAAGATATTTGACAGCATGTTTGATTCTCTTATAGATGCCTGCCTAGTTCCAACACTTCTTTCACTAATATCTCTTTGTAACTTTTGAACAGATTTTTGTCCTATGAAACTGGGACACAAGTATCACAAATTTCTCCACAAAATTTCTTGCTCTAAAGTGAAATATAAAAACAACAGAATTCTATCTTTAATCTCACAGGAATCTTAACTAAAATTTATGTTTAGGTGCAATACACAATTTTTTTGGTCATGAGGATTCTATTTTCCATATTTTGTGTATATTGCAAAAGTCTCCTAACTCTTAAAAGTCAGTAAAGACACTTGTGAGGATTAGAGGACAGAGGTGAGAGTGTAGAGCCACGCCACCCTTCCACTAGTATTCAATAGAGGCTGAAAGAATGTTGGAAAATTCAGGAAACTGCAGGACACATAATAAAAAGAGTTGAAAATATGGTGGCTTGATCTCTATGTTCTAAGAAATAGTAAACCTATCAACTGGGCCCAGCTCCAGTGTTCCTGTGATAATGGCGCTGGACAGCTTGTAGGTCAAGGAATGCTATTGGTATTTTTCTCTTTTCTTTTCTTGTCTTGCCCTTTCTATTTTCATTTTCTTTTCTTTCTTTTGCCTTTAGTAACCAAATCATAAGAACAGTAAAAAATGCTCACATGAAACTGTATGAGAAAATAACTCAGAAGTAGCAGCACTTACCTTTATCCAATTGACACAGTTTTTCCTCACTAGAAAAAAAAAAATCTCATCTAAGACTATGTGTGCTGGCGAGGAGGGGAAAAAAAGACCCAGCATCTTCTCTAAAATGAGAAGCCTTGTTTCAAAAGAATTTTATTTTCTTTTATTCTCCTTTTTATATTCAAATGCTGGAGCCAGGATCGAAACCTTGGATTCTTTTTTTTTTCAAGTGTCTGCATTTTAAAAGATTTTGTTTGCGTTAAGGCTTAGGTCAGTGTAATTGGTATGTTTTAAGAAAAACATTACCTTTGAATGACCTTTGGGGATTTGAAGGTGAAACTTCAGTCAGAGGGGAGAAAAAAAGCATCCTCTGGGTTGTCATGTGCCAAACCTCCAACTTTAAATACAATGGCATCTTACTCTTTGAATGTCCTCTGAGCAATAAATGCGAAATGAGCCACAGCAAGGACATGGTCCATTCGGAGGGATAGAAAAATACAACTCGGACAAAGATAAACCCAATGGGGAAAAATAAATACACTTAGGGCATTTCATAGAAGTGGCAGAACTTTGGGGGACCTGACAGGAAGCAGGCTCCCACCTCCTACTCCTCCAGATTCTTAAATTGTTATTGTAAGCTAAGCACCTTACCTCCAAGAGGCAAGAAAAAATCTTCCTGGTTATCATATATCAGACCCACAAAGGACATCATCTGTTAATGATCATTTATTCCCAGCTACTTGAAGAATAATACCCAGTAATTATAACAAATGTAAGTCAAATAGTAATAGCGTACTTTACATAGTACAGTAATTATAAGTTATACCCATGAATTCAGGACAAGGGTCCTTTATGCTTGGTATTAAATCTGTTCTGCAATTTATTTGTAATGTCATCACTGGGGCTGAAGAAAGAAAGCTTGCCTAGAAAGAAGACTCACCCTCCTTTCACATTTCCAATAAGTCATTTGAAGAAAACTGCTCTTTGCATGCTTTGGGAACACAATTACTACCAGAGACATCATAAACAAACATTCATTGCACTTACAGCTGCTTCTTTATAGCACAAGGCAAATCGTATTGTTAAATTTAGACCATTTAAAAGGAATAAGTGCTGAGATTCCTGCATTCATTTGAAGTTTAATTGAAAAAAATCAAGCCTGAGCCATAATATTTTCTTATACAGAGCCTGCTGCCAAGAGGAGAATTATGTAGGGCTCCACAGTCTAGCAAAAGCTAGAACAACAATTCTCTCTCTGCTTCTGATATTTGGTGGGTGCTAGAATCTAACTGCTTAAACAAATATATATATATATATATATATATATATATATATATATATATATATATATATATATATATTAAATAAAAGTTTCATAGTATCATGGTATAAAATAAAAACATTATCAAATAAACAAATAATAAATAATATAAATGAACCAGAGTAACCAGTGTATATGGGTCCTCTGATGGACATCTGCTCTACCCTGAGAACTTCTGAGCTAGCAGGAAGCTATATTAGCGCTGACAGTAATAGGTTCAGTAATGATGTTTGCAACTAGTCCTGGTATACACCTTTAATCCCAACACTCAGAAGACAGAGGCATGAGCATCTCTCTGAGTTTGAGGCTGGCCACATCTATAGAGTGAGTTCCAGGACATCCAGGGCTTCACAGAAAAACCCTGTCTCAAAAAAACAAACAAACAAAAAACAAAAACAAAACAAACATACACACAAAACAAAAACAAACACAAAATAAATAAGAGCAAAAAACCACAAAAACATGGTAATATTTCTAGTAAAGAAGGAAAATAAGTATATACAATTTTTAAAGAACCAAAGTTACAAAATTATCTTTCAAAGAGAAAAAGGATTCCTCAGGAACCCTCAATCTCTACAGATATTTAACCAGCTTCTCTACCACCAATAGTGTAACTCTTGAAGGATCACTTCATTCTGATTTTCCCATATGCTAAATAGCAAATAATCCCTCTGGTTTGGTGCAAATATCACCTCCTTCAGGAAGCACCCCTGTGATCTCTACTCTTGCTCTTTGTACTGGCTGCTTTTGAGTGTCAACTTGACACAGGCTGGAGTTATCACAGAGAAAGGAGCTTCAGTTGAGGAAATGCCTCCATGAGATCCAACTGTAAGGCATATTCTCAATTAGTGATCAAGGGGGAAAGGCCCCTTGTGGGTGGGACCATCTCCGGGCTGGTAGTCTTGGGTTCTATAAGAGAGCAAGGCTGAGCAAGCCACGGGAAGCAAGCCAGTAAGGAACATCCCTCCATGGCTTCTGCATCAGCTCCTGCTTCCTGACCTGCTTGAGTTCCAGTCCTGACTTCCTTTAGTGATGAACAGCAATGTGGAAGTGTAAGCTGAAGAAAGCCTTTCCTCCCCAACTTGCTTCTTGGTCATGACGTTTGTGTAGGAATAGAAACCCTAACTAAGACACTCTTCTTAACCCCAGTCTGCTAAACTCACCCCTGACCTACTTTCTTAAAGCCATTTCTTTTCTTTGAGCCTTAGATTCAAGAGCGTTTTGTACATACATCCACTGGGTCTGGGCTACACACCTCTGTATTTTTATTCATTGTGGTTTTCTAGTGGATTCCTTTTGTCTCAAAGAGATGAGATGTTTCCTTGATAAAGGGTGAAGACTACACTTAACTGTGGGCATAAGGTCTAATGTTTATAAATTGGTGTTAAGGATTATGCTGTTTTAGTAAATTAATACTTGTAGATACTCTTTCAATAGCCATATCAGCACTAATATTGAGTATTTAGCTAGGTCTACAGTACCAAGTATGGTTTCCTTCTGTTGATCAGGTCTTATTATTTATTTATTTATTATTTATTTGTTTATTTATTCTCTTTATATTCTGGTCCCAGCCTCCCTCCTCCTGCCTCCACTAAGTCTATCCCCATCCTTTCCTTCCCTTCTCCTCTGAAAGGGTGGAGGCCCTCCCTGTGGCATATCAAGTCTCTTCAGCACTAGGCCTATCATCTCCCATTGAGACCAGATAATGCAGCCCAATTAGGGGAATAGATTCCACAGACAGACAACAGCTTTAGGGACCCCCCACCCCACTCCATTTGCTGGGGGACCCACATGAAGACCGAGCTGCACATCTGCTACATATGCTGCATATCTGCTATGTATGGGGAAGAGGAGGACTAGGTCTAGCCCATGTTCTTTGGTTGGTGCCTCAATTTCTAAGAGTCCTCAAGGGTTGAGGTTAGTTGATTCTGTTGGTCTTTCTGTGGGGTTCTTATCACCTTCAAGGCCCTCAGGCATTCCCCCAACAAAATTTCTGAGCTCCACCCAATGTTTCCCTGTGAGTCTCTGAATCTGTTTCAGTCAGCTGCTGGGTAGAGCCTCTCAGAGGACAATCATGCTAGGCCCCTATCTACAAGTATAATGGAGTATCATTAACAGTGTCAGGGATTGGAGCTTGCCATAGGATGGGTTTCAATAGGTCAGTTATTGGTTGGCCATTCCCTAAGTCTCTGCTCCATCTTTGCACCTTCATTACACGTAAATAGGACAATTTTGGGTCAAAAGTTTTATAGGTCAGTTGGTATCCTTCTCTCCACTAGGGGTCCTGCCAGACTATAGGAGATGGCCTCTTCAGGTTCCATATCCCCACTTCTATGAGTCTTAGCTAAAGTTACCCCATAGAATCCTGGGAACCTCCCCAGGTCTTTGGCATGTTCTAAAATTACACCCCATTCTCCCCATTCTCAATACCTGAAGATCTTCATTCACTCTCCTGGCCCTCTGGCCCTCTCTCCTGCCTTTCCCCATACCCAATTCCCAACCCCCATTCCTCTCCCTCTACTCCCTCAATCTGACTCAGATGACTATTTCTACTTCTGAGTGAGACTCACGCATTGTCCCTTGGGCCCTTCTTGATATTTAGTTTTTGGAGGTCTGTGGATTGTAGCATGGGTTTCTTATACTTCATGTCGAATATTCACTTATAAGTGAATACATACCATGCATGTCCTTTAGGGCCTGGGTTACCTCACTCTGGATGATATTTTTTAGTTCTGCCTGTAAAATTCATGATGTCCTTGTTTTTAATAGCTGAATGTAATTCCATTGTGTAAATAACCTGCATGTTGCTCAGCAGGTCTTAAGTCCAATTAGAGAGTTACTGTGTGTCAAGGTATATGTTCTTCTACCTTAAGCAAAGAACTACAGGTACCTGAGGAAAGCTGGGAATGACAGAGGTGGTCCTCCCCAGGGAAGAACACACAAGTCGGTTGTCTAGTTCCTAACATTCATCCCTGAAAACACATACAGGTAGCAATATATGTACTGAATAGGTTATATAGAGAAATGTATACATATATACAGATATGCATAAACAAACAATTAGGAAAAGAAACAGAGACCATAAATCTGAAGGATAAGAGTAATATTTTGATAGATGTTTACAATGTAAAATGATTAAACCAATGAAATTAGCAAATTAATTTCTTCATACTGGCCTTTTATGTAAAAAACAATGGTTGAAGTCTACTTTCAATAATTCTGCAACACACAAACATTTTTTATTATAATCATCATTGTTGTCAATGAAACACTAAAACTCATTTCTCCAATGTAACTAAGTAAAAGATATTTAAAACTACTGTGTACTTTTAAAAACATGCTACCACCTTTGGCCTGGAGCTGCAACCAACTGTGCTACCAGCCCCTTCCAGCTCCCTTTTGTTTCTCCCAGATTAGCTCTGGGATTTCTACCTCTCCTGGAGAGGTTGCATTATCAGCTTGAGACCCTAAATTCACAGATAAAGGACACACAGACAACTTCAATATTTTAGAACCTGCTGGCTAGGCACAATTGCTGGGCACAGATACCTCCTGCCTGGAAAGGCATTCCCCCATCAACTAATATCTCCATTTTTCCTCCTGCCCTAAATATAGTGTCTTATATCAGTTGGCACCCACCAACAAATATCCTTGGCCATCTGCCCATAGAGGAGGCCAGAGATCATAGGTCCTAGCTGGATGAGGTTTTACCTGATTGCAATGTCCTCTTTCCTCCGAAGCATGGCAGAAAAGGACCTCTCTTTTTTCCCTGGGTCTCCTTTTCCTCTTAGGACCCAGAAGTCCCATCTGTACCTTCCATCCAGCAATTGGCCCTCAGCCTTCTTTATTGACAAGTCAAAAACAAATTGGGGGAAAAGACCTTAGTGACAGAACCTCCCCTTACAAAAACTATTTTATTTAATAATACTTACGGTAAAATATATATTTCAAGATTACTTGTTCATGGAACATTTTCTTTAGAGAGCAACCACCGAGATCCTTGAACAATTTGCTATCAGGGACAGTTTGAGATCTGTCCTGAGCCCAGTCCATTGGATCTAAGCATCAGCAAGTTGGATCTAAGCATCAGTAAAATGGCTATTCCAAGTGGCTGTAATAACCTAGTAAGAGCAAGGAATTGAGCACTATGAATTAAAGTATCTTTGATGTCCTTGATTGAATATGTGATAAGGAGCTACCTGACACTATTTAGCTGAGACACATTCCTTGTGTGGAGCAAAGAAAGAAAAGAAGCCTCCCTGGAAGGTCTGCATAGATTCAAGGATTTTCATTCTCCTGAACACTCCACATTCTCTTGTGTGTATCATCAACTAATGTTTATTAAACATGCGGCTGATATATCTGTTTAACATTAAATAAATGGTCTCCAAATGAGTACATGGATGAATGATAATGGCTTCCCAATGACTTACATCTTTCTATAAGCGCAGACTTCACACACACACACACTCACACACACACACACAGTAGAAAGGGGAGAAATTGCTGCTGAGAAAGCTTCATGGTCTCACCTCCATGGTCTCCCCTCCCCCATGGTTTTGTGGTCTCCCTTCCATAACTTTGTGATCATGCAATCAAGGAGAAAATTGTGTTATCTTGATTTCAACCTGAATGTGTCTTTATACAATTAGAATATTTACATACCTAAATTCATGTTTTTGTAACAAAACTTTTCTAGTATTTGTGTCTCTAGAAAGAAGCAAGGGAGAGCAGAAAATATCAGACTGCCTGATATTATGTCCATGAATTAAAGGAATAAGAAACAAAATTAAAAACAAGCTGATAATGTGACCAGTGCATCTTAGGGACCTGGCTGAATGCATCTGGTTTACGCTGACATTTTAATTTTCTCTTTTACATTGCCATGTCACCTCTTGTGTGGGGATAAACATTTTAAAATTTTTTAATCAAATGATTTTCATTGTTTACATAATTAGGATGATGTAGTGATTGTGGTGATTGTGTCCAAATAAAAATTTAAGAAACAGATCTGAGAAAAATCAAACAAACAAACAAAAAAAAAGACACAGGGTTCTCTATGAGTCTATGTTACAAAATTTTCAAAAATAAATAAACAACTAAAAGGCATTATGAAAAAAAAGAAAGTATAGCCAAAATTTTCAACATTGTTGCCTTCAAGTGTGGCCAATTTCTATCATTAAGACATCAGGGTAAATATTAAAACCAGAGCTTGTGATCTGAGCACTGTGAGTGAGTGCTCACACTCCAGCATTCAGAACCAGCCAGCACACTCTGCTATAAAACTGCATATTTAGGTTTCTCATAAATGCAAAGGGGTTTAAGATTCAAAACTCAAGCTGTGCATAGGGCCACATGTGCTGGGATTAGAGACATGTGTCCTGTACCCAGTCTGAGAGGCAAAAATAAATAAATAAATAAAACTTCTAGCTTGACAACTAATGGAAACGATGATACACTATCTAATGATCCCAAGACCAAACAGCATAAAAGAGCTTTGAATAATCTTTGGCAGCCCCTATGAGTGAGCTGCCTAAGTATAGCTTCTCTCCTTAGGACTTCATAAAATCACGACAAAGGTAACAGTCATTGTTTGATGATCAACAGACACCACTAGAATAGGATCCACTTTTTGCTTCTCTATGTTGTTGGTAGAGTTCATTCATCTATAATTATAGGATTTATTGAAGCTAACATTTCAATGCCAGCCTAAGATAGGGTTTTATATGATTAATGCACGTGTAAGTGATAATTCTTTCCTTTGTCTTACTATACAGTTTGACAGAAAGTTAGGTTTGTCCAAAATGATGTGTGTGTGTGTATGTGTGTGTGTGTGTGTGTGTGTGTGTGTGTGTGTGTGTGCGTGAAAGAGAGAGAGAGAGAGAGAGAGAGAGAAAGAGAGAGAGAGAGAGAAATTCAAAACCACTAGAAACAGGACTCTGGAGATTGTCATAGGCTCTGTTCAGCATGACCAAGTCACCCTGCAAATTTTAAGCATTTTTGCTTTGATTATTGAAAAAGAACAGATATTGTTTCATGTGTTTGCTTGTTCTTGCTTCCCACTTCCGTTCTTTCCCTCCCATCTCCTTCCTCCCTCCTAGTTCTAGTTAGAGACTCCTAAGGAGATATTGAAACTGGCCTAACTAAAGCCACAGCTTAATTGGTGGGGGCTTCTGACACCAACAACCCTAAGGTATCAAATCAAGTAGAAATCAAACTTTCTGCTGTCTTAGAAAACAGGATCTATTAGATGGTTGTGTCTGTTCTCCCAGGCTTTAAGGTCTAGGTTCCTCTATTACTCAGTCAGACCAAGGGAACAAATAAAGATGCCTCCTTCTACACACACAAACTGACTAATCCATCAGGCTTTACTCTCAGGCTATGGAGATGAACTTGTGAGATCTAGTGGTTGGAATGTAATTCAGTTGGTAGAGAACCTGCTTTATACGTGTGCTCAGATAAACAAAGAGGACAATATAATATTATAATTATTCTGTAGCAGACTACATCTCAAGTGAAATTTTCAAGATCTCTTCACATGTTTGAAGTAGTTAACAATAGAAATTTATCTGTTAATTTTCTTCTTAATAAACTATCAATGTTTATCTGTGCCACTGAAAATCAGGATTTACAAATACTATTTTGTTTCTCAGGCCATTTCACTGTGTCCAATTCAAGGGAAGTGTTAATATTCCACAAATGTTGATACTAATTTTTACCTCTATGGCTTACCTGGTCCTATACATACTAAGACTGAAAAGAAAAAACACAATACTATTACATCAATGCATATTGACATAACACAGAAATACATGAATAACTGAATACACAGAAATAACATGAATAACTAAAGTGAAAATTGAATACTAATCCTTAGAAACAATTCCTTTATGTATTCAAAATAATTCTATGATAAACAGTATAATAATTTGATTTTTACATGATACTGCTACTTATTTTTAGAAATCTAAATCTAACAAAAACTTCTTTTAACTATAAAATATTCAAGTTTTATATTTAATAATTGAAAAGCACAATGCACAAGCTTTTGATGATGCCCTGATAACACCCATGGAAGCACCCTCCAAATGAAGGCAGACTGTTAGATAAAAGAGCACTGAATTTGTCAGTGCTGTGATGCAAACTTTAAGAATTGCTATAAACTAAGCCTTGTGAAGGACTCTCAGAGTAATTGTTTTTGTTTTTGCACTCTGTTAAATCAGGAAAGTAAGTTGCCAAATACAGATAGAATCATGAATTAGCCAAAGAGACAGCTAAGACATCTTTATCGAACATGAAAATTGATGGACAGCCTCCAAGTATGAAGGTGGGGTTAAAGGGCACAAGCTTGACTCCTATCAACTAACCATGAAAGACAAAAATTCTGATGTTTCTATAAAAAATGTCACTTTTTCAGAACATTTCTTTTTATATGCATTTTCAGAGCAAGGGTGAAGAGTGAGGCCAAATCTTTATTGGAGTGGCTAATCTGTCAGACAAAGGCTAGACTTCCTGGAACCAGGATCCCAAATATTAGTAGGAATGACCTACCCTCTCAAGTTTCCAAGTTGACACTGCCCCATAGTTGACAGGGTGTTCTAGATGAAATCTGAAAAAACAAATGAAGGTGAAATATGCTAAGCCTAGGGAAGATGTATCCTTTCTGCTTCAGGCAGAGTCCTAAGATCTTTATAATGAATAGAGATTTTTTTTTGTAGTTCTAGAAGGTATTTAAAAACAAAAAAATGGTTATGGGGAACTAAACAATGTTTTTGATTGTGTGAATTGAAAGAGAAGGTTTTGTAAACTTTCTTTAAGGTAGTAGTTCTCAACCTGTAGGTCTTGGACTTTTTTTTGGGGGGTGGGGGTCCAATGACCCTTGCACAGAAAGCACATATACTTACATTATGATTCAGAACAGTAGCAAAATTGCAATTATTAAGTAGCAAGGAAAATAATGTTATGACTGGGAGTACCCACAACATGAGGAACGGTTTTAAAGGACTGTAGCATCAGAATGACCGAGGACCACTGCTTTAAGGAGATGTAAAGACACAAAAAATGTTGGGCTAATAACAACTTAAATCTTCTTGTAATCTGTGTCTTTTGAATCCTTGAAATTAAATTAATGAAGTAAAATAAGATAGACTTAGGCATAATGGGTTATACCTGTGACCGAAGAACTCAGGACTAAGACAAGATTTTAAGCTCCAGGCCAGCCTGGTTACATATCAAGACCATCCCAATTAACAGCAAGGAATAGAAAAAGAAGAGAGAAAATGTAAGGAGAGGAGGGGGAATACAAGAAGAATGAAAAGTAGATAAATGTTTCCTTAAAGTCATGTACACCATTGGTTTACTGCTTAGTAAATTTCCATAGATGTATCCTAAAACTCTGCCCAGTAAAATGGATGTTTCGAGATTGTTCCATGGGTGCCAAATAATTAATGATGGAACCAGATGTCTGATCTGCATGTGCATCTTTTCTGCACAGGTACCATATTCATTTGAGGAAAAGACAGTTGCATATGAAGATATCAATGGGTTACCCATGACCCTGGCCTATGTTCTAGTTCCCTTCTTTGGCTGTCACAAAGTGTCAACCAAAAGAAACTTAGGGGAAAAAGAGTCACTTACTCTTCCAAGCGTCTATCACTGACAAACAGTGAAAGGAGTAAATCAAGTGAGAACTTGAGGAGAAATCATGGGGGCATGCTTCTTGCTGGCTTGTTCACAGGCTCCTGCTTAGAAGGCTTTGTTTTACATCCCAGGGGCACCTGAACAGAGAATAGGGTAGGGCTACTCACAGTGGACTAGACACCCCCTTTATCAATTAACAACCAAGGCAACCTGTCTGGGGTGTGTTCATTGGCTATTCTCATCTGGATCATTTCTCATTGTGACTCCATTCTCAAGTAACTCTAGGATGTGTCACAATTAAAGCTAAGGAGGACAGCATATGTGTTAAATTTGATGGATTTACAGTCTTTGCCTCTATTTTCCCAAATGATATTGGGCTATGTAAGAGTCATCTGGTAGTCATCATAACAAGCTGCTGGCTACAATAACAAGATAAAACATTCCAGAGGGTCTGGAGAGATGTCTCAGTGCTTAAGAACAATTGTTATTGCAGAGAACTCATGAATTCCACAGTCAACATGCACAACAAATTGTGTGTGTGTGTGTGTGTGTGTGTGTGTGTGTGTGTGTGTGTGGTCAAGAAGCTCTCTTCTTCTCCCATCAGCTTCTATGTCTGCCTGTTATAGGTGCTTTTACAATGCCCAGCTTCTTTTTTTTTTATAGTGTGTGTGTGTGTGTGTGTGTGTGTGTGTGTGCGCGCGCGCACACGCGCACGCACATATGTGTGCATGTGCTTGTGTGTACAAGCATGCCTGCAGAGGTAATTGTGTTTGGGTAGCGCATATACACATGTGTGTGTATATTATGGTGGAGGCAAGAGGACAACAGCAAGTGTGAGTCTTCAGGTGCTTCTATGTGTTACTGGATTTTTGTTTGTTTGTTTTATTTTATTTTGACAGGGTTTCTCACTGGCTTAGAGATCACCATACAGACTGGTTTGGCTGGATACACAAGACCAGAACACATCTGTCTCTGCTTTCCCAGGAGTGGGATTTCTCCTGTCCTGCTCTTCTCAGCTTTTTAAAAAAGGTTCAAGGGCTTTTGGCTCATGCTTCCCCATGCACATCCAGCATTTTGCCAACATAGTTACTTCCCTAGGCCTTTTCTTTAAATGTGTGTGTGTGTGTGTGTGTGTGTGTGTGTGTGTGTGTGTGTGTGTGTGTGTGATATTTATCATTTGGCAGTTACTTCAATACAAAAATACAAAAAACTACCAGGACTTCATATAATAAAACCAAAATAGCATCATTCATATAATTACTTACAGAGCCACCTAAACTCTCAGCGTGATCACCCATTTAATATTGTTTTCAGTTTTTCCTGAAGACAGAAACCCTTTGACCATTATAGTGAAGCACCAGAAAAAGTTCACAGTTATTTAAAAACTAGAAAATTGTTTTTCAGTTCCAGTGTAATCTGAATTTGAGTAATGTGAAACCCACTACTGTTGTATTCACAATGCAATGTGGGTATTTAAAAGATCTTAGGTTGCATCTGTTTCAAGAATCCTGTGAAAATAAGCCAGAACATAAGAAGTGCCTACAATCTTATTTCTCTAATCAGATAATTATAAAGGTAAAATTGGCCATTCAGACATATCTCTCACTAAATTTAGGACTAGAGATAATGAAGCACATGTACCTGAAGGACCTTAAACCGAGAATGTCATGATGGAAATTCATATTAGGAATTGGAAAGAAGATGTAAGAATGAAAAAAGGAAGATTCAGCTAATGTATTTCTCAGGCCATTCTTGCATAGCTAGTGTAGAAAAGTTTCTACCAGCTTCATGGTTTTCGTTTAGTGATCATCCTAGCCTAATGTGAGCTATAGAGTCTTGAGTCTGCTGTGTGTCTGATAGGAAGCACAGCATGATATATAAAATCATCTCTATCAAACCAGCCTAGTGGCCATCATTCATCCACCTTCACTGTTGACAAAGCCCTGGTCTAATACAGTATATTTTTACTACACTTAATTATACTTGGTCTTTATTAATAAATGGTTAAAATAAAGGCTATCATCTGACCTCCTCGTGTGTACCATGCCACAACTACATACAGTAACCCACTCTTACACATATACACTCAACATCCATAAAGAAAACATTGGAAAAATTTTGATACTAACCCATATTTATATGTGTGATAAATAAGTTGGAAATATCACTTGCAGAGCAAAATTTAAATTTAGTGAATCTAATAAACATGTGCAAACACTACTTGAAAAGATAAAATGAATTCCAGGCCAGCAAAATTAGGTAGCGAATAGATTATACATACTAATGAACTTGTAAGATAAACACAATGGCAAGATCTTACTCAACTCCTGAGTGAAAAAAATGGCAATAGCCAACATCCATTTAAACCAGCTGAGGATTTAAGTCACACAATGGTATGTTTTGATTTCAGAAAAGACCACATTAGAGAAAGATCACTTCATCAGCTCCAATCCCTAAGCAATAAGAATATCTTGATGTCAACTGGGTCTGTAGTCCCATTGGTAGACACTTGTCTCACACACACACACAAAACATGGTTTTTTCCCCCCTAGCACTACATAAAACTAGGCATAGTAGCATATACCTATAATCACAGGATGTGGGAGAGAGAGAAGGCATATCAGAGGCTAAACAACAGGGACAGAAGAGATGGCTCTGTAGTAAAGAACACTTGATGTTCTTGCAAAGGACCCAAGTTCATACAGGTTGCTTCATAACCACCTATTATACAAGCTCCAGGAGGCTTTGATGCTCTCCTCTGCCCTTCTTAGATGCACCTGTAGCCTACAGACACACAAACATATATATGAATCTAAATGCTTCTCCAAAAAAATAAATTTTAGAAAGGTCCAATAGCATCCTAATGCCATGCATACTCTTCTAGGAAAGATGATGTATCAGAAAATGTCACTCATCCACTCACTCAACATTCTTCTGGAGGCCAATATAAAGCCAGAATTATGAAAGACAATGTCAATAGGATGAGGAGCTACAAAAACAATACCCGCATGTGTTAAGCTTTCACTCTATGGAAATGATAACCAATGATTGAATAGTCACATCTAGAAGCTAATTACAGATTAGGATAATTTCTATGAAGGAAATGGTTGGGAGATTATAAAGACAAAGAAATGGGCTCAGGGCAATTTTGAAACCTACCCCAAGATCATCTTTGGGGATGTGGAAGAGAAAAAGAAGCAGTCATATGTTGCTAGACTGATCTCTATTTATATCATCTTCTTGTTTGTGCATGAGTGTTTATGATATGTGTGTATGTGTGCTTGGGACATGCATGCCATACTGTGTGTGTGAGTGTGTGTGTCTCTCTGTGTGTGTATATGTGTGTGTGCTTGCACATGTGTGTAGATGAAAGGACAGAGAAGACAGCCTTGATCTTCATCTCCTACCTTCCCTTTGGTACCCACAATGTGTACCCTTTCTTATTTGTTACTGCATATGCCAATTTCGCAGGCCCACAACTTCCTTTTTTTTTCCAACTTTTATTAGATATTTTCTTCATTTACATTTCAAGTGTTATCCAGAAAGTTCCCTATATCCTCCCCCCTCCCAGCCCTGCTCCCTTAACCACCCACTCCCACATCTTGGCCCTGGCGTTCCCCTGTACTGGGGTATATAAAGTCTGCATGACCAAGGGGCCTCTCTTCCCAATGATGGCCAACTAGGCCATCCTCTTCTATATATGCAGCTAGAGACATGAGCCCAGGGGGTACTAGTTAGTTCATGTTATTCTTCCACCTATAGGGTTGAAGACCCCTTCAGCTCCTTGGGTACTTTCTCTAGTTCCTTCCTTGGGAACCCTGTGTTCTATCTAATAGCTGACTGTGAGCATCCATCTCCATGTTTGCCAGGCACTGGTATAGTCTCCCACGAGACAGCTTATATCAGGGCATTTTCAGCACTATCTTGCTGGCATATGCTATAGTGTCTATGATTGGTGGCTGATTGTGGGATGGATCCCTGGCAGCCACAGTCATTGGGTCCATCCTTTGGATTCAGCTTCACACATGATCTCTGTAACTCCTTCAATGTGTGCTTTGTTCTTAATTCTAGGAAGGGGTGATGTGTCCACATTTTGATCTTCCTTCTTCTTGAGTTTCATGAGTTTAGTAAATTGTATATTGGGTAGTCCAGGTTTCTGGGCTAATATCCACATATCAGTGAGTACATGTTATGTGAGTTCTTTTGTGATTGGGTTACCTCACTCAGGATGATGGCCTCCAGATGCATCCATTTGCCTAGGAATTTCATATATTCATTGTTTCTAATAGCTGAGTAGTACTCCATTGTGTAAATATACCAAATTTTTTGTATCCATTCCCCTGTTGAGGGACATCTGGGTTCTTTCCAGCTTCTTGCTATTATGAATAAGGCTGCTATGAACATAGTGGAACATGTGTCCTTATTACCAGATGGAATATCTTCTGGATATATGCCCAGTAGGGGTATTGAAGGATCTTCCGGTAGTACTATGTCCAATTTTCTGAGGAACCACCAGACTGATTTCCAGAGTGGTTGAACCAGCTTGCATTCCCACCAACAATGGAGGAGTGTTCCCCTTTCTCCACATCCATGCCAGCATCTGTTGTCACCTGAATTTTTGATCTTAGCCATTCTTACTGGTGTGAGGTGGAATCTCAGAGTTGTTTTAATTTGCATTTCCCTGATGATTAAGGATGTTGAACATTTTTTCATGTGCTTCTCAGCCATTTGGTATTCCTCAGTTGAGAGTTCTTTGTTTAACTCTGTGCCCCATCACAACTTCCTTTTGATGTATATTTAGCAATAGGATCTATGGGATTACAGATGCACATTACTGTGCCCTCTATATAGGCTCTGGAGATTTGAACCCAGATCCTTATGTTTGCACAGAGAACACTTTTACTACTAGGCATTCTTCCTACTCTTCTTAGATAGGTCCTTTACTGTTTAGTCTCTTGTCATTAAGTCTCACCATTCACTTGTGTGCTCTTCCCTTAACTTGATAACTTGACATCCCATCCTTTATACTACAGTGTAAACAGCAGGCCTGGAAGGGGCTCCATCACCATATGTTTTCTCTATGATAATTTGTATCTTTGCACCTCAAAATTGGCATAGTAAAGGCTGTGGGAGTGCAACAAAAATCTAAGCAATCTATTCCAAATGCAACAAAAACATAACTTTGAACTCCATTTATAGGCTTTATCTATTCACTTATTTTTATTTATTTATTGTTTATGTGCATGTATATCCATATATGTAGCACATGTCTGTGGCATGCATATTGTGGGTATTGTGTGTGTGTGTGTGTGTGTGTGTGTGTGTGTGTGTGTGTGTGTGAGAAAGAGAGAGAGAGAGAGAGAGAGAGAGAGAGAGAGATTGAGCACGCTGATAACAAAGATGATATCATGCATCCTACATCATCACCCTCTGGTTTTCTCACCTGAGACAGGATCTCTCACTGAACCTGGAGCTGGAGGCCAGCAAACTCCTATGATCTCCTTGCCTTACCCACCCCATCTCTCTACCTGGCCCTTGGATTAAAAGTACCTGCTCAAACAAACACAAAATGCTGGAGATTAAAACGCAGGTTCTTGTACATCCTGCCACTCTTAACCACTGACAACTTAGCCATGGATGTATGGAATTTTGAAACTGAAATACTTTTCTACAAACTCAAAGGGAATGAAGCTCACCAAGTTTCCAAACAGAACGACAGTTCTTGATGAACTGGTGTCTAATGTATGGCAAGCTCCATCTCAAACATGCTTTTAAAACGTGATGTAATTCTGACAAGTCAGACTTTGCAACTTGGCAGGCACCAAGTTTTTGAAATGTGTTTCTGTGTGTGTTGGGTGTAAACTGTTATTGTACTGGAAAACTTCTTGAAAGAGATTTTTATAAGTCTCATCCGTCTTTCTCAAGTGGATGTTAAAAATAATTTCTTGGCAACTCCTTTTCCCTGTGTGAGAGAAGGATTAGCTTAATCCTGGGGAAATATCTTAACACTTCACTATACTCAGTTTTAAACAACTAAACTTTATTATGCACAATACTAAAATAAATGCTCATGTTCTGAGTAAGTCTAAAATTACACACTTGCCAGGTCTGTCTTCACAGACCATGAAGACTAAAATCCTCTTTTCAATAGAAGACAATTTTTGCTATGCAACCTACACTTAATGTGTCTTAATATTAGTTTTATGCCTATTTTGTCTTTTCTATTTTTACTTTAAAATGTTAGAAACTTCTTCATATATATATCATCATACAATGTAGTGAATCCAAAGACAATCTTCAGTAAGGCATGTAACTTAGAAGGTTTTTTTCTATCTTCTCTTGTAAACTACTTATATTTGGGTGTAGACTGTCAGTGAGCACTACCTCAATTTGCATTTTCATTGATGAAAAGCTCAATTCTAGACAAAGCAGTGAAGGCACACGCCTTTAATCCCAGCACTTAAGGGGCATGCGAGGCAGGCAGATAGCTGAGTTTGAGGCCAGCCTAGTCTACAGAGTGAGTTCCAGGACAGCCAGAGAAACCATGTCTGGAAAAGAACAATTTTTAAAAAAGAAAGAAAATCTCAATTATGAGAGTTTTTTTTAATCCCTATATTTTGAGTAAGCCAAAGCCACATAAACTAGAAAGAACATAGCAGGTTATTTAATCAAGTACTTCCATCTTCCATTTTTTTTCCATAGATTCATGGCTGCTGAACATATTTTCACTTTCATTTTAAAAGATAGATTCAGCATGAGAAAACATGATATTGCTGCCAATAGAACAATTCACATCTAGGTTCCTGTACTCTGGATTCCCTTTTCCTAAAGCATTTATCCTTTAGACTTAGAAGTAGAGTAATGTGTCCTTGCTAACAACTTCCAAAGAACTATTACAGCCACACAAATGGGTGCACTTAACAGCTCTAGACTCTGATTCTTGGAGCCCTGAATGTCAGTGGGAATGGAGGAGATAGGTTGGTTCACTGGTTTGTAACCACCTTGGCTATCTCTGTACAACCTTGGCTATCTCTGGAACACAGCCTCTTTGTGCTCTCAGAAAACCCTTCCCAGAAGATTTCGCCTATGATGCTGGTCTCTTCTTAATTCTACTAATTTCTTAGCTCCAGCTAACCAGCATCATGACAGTAATACAAAGGAACCATCATCCTGTTTCCTGGGTTTTACTGCTCAGAATTGTCCCATTCCTCTACCCAGTGGTGATGGAATCTAGGAACCCCAGGTAGGAGTTTATGTTTGCAAAGAGGTTACTACATCTGCTCCTTTTATGCTATCTATTGTTCCTCCACATAAATCACACTTAACCGTCTCTGAAGGAGATGCCGGTCATCTATTGCACCCAGCTCCAGCGTCTAGAAAATGCTCTGGTGAGTTTCAGGTCAACTGCATGGAGCTCATCTTGATATGGAAAGTGCATGAGCTAAAACAAATGTTTTCCCCATACTCTCATACTCATGTGTATGAAACTTGTGAAAGAAGGGTGGAGTAGCTTCAGTGGGCTCTCCCACTAGGCAAGGGGAACTCAGACAGCGCAGCGCAGCTGTGGGTATGAGGAAGGTCCAGGCACATTGCGCATGTGCCACAGTACACAAGGGAAGGCATCCCACCTTGAGGGGTTAAAAAGTGTCCTATCGTCTTTCCTGACTGTACCTACCTTCTGGTATTTTCTTTCTTCCAGTCTTCCAGCCTGGTCACAGATGAAGTGAGGATAGAACGTGGCTTTTCTGAGGACAGTTAAAACGTCATTAGATGTTGCCACACAGATTGTTTCTTGGGATGATCCTTCTTACCCCTAATTCCTATATTTCTGACCTCTAGTCTGAAAGCATTACTCCAGCTCAGAGTGATAAATTATGGCTCTCTAACCACACTTGCTCAAAAATTGAATTCTTTGAATAGTACTTAGACTAAAGCATTGGCATGTTGACCATTTTCAAAATAAAGAATGTGGAGAAAGCTATTTCGAGAAATATTTGTCTCAGAACACCTTAAAATATGCCAGCTATTTGACCTACTAGAGAGATAAGTCTCAAAACATTTTTTTAAAATCAAATCGGAAAACTGGACTCATACTAAAAGCAATAAGACTTAGAGGTGTTTGTGTGTGTGTGTGTCTGTGTGTGTGTGTGTCTGTGTGTGTGTGTGTGTGTGTAATTTATGCTCACATAAGGCATTTCTTTTGTGGTGAGGCATAGAGGCTCATGTACCCCAAGCTGGCCTCTAAGTTACTAAGTAGCCAAGGATACCCTTGAACTCCTGATCTCCTTATTACCTCCTCAATAAATGATAGGGTTAACAGGCTCTGCTACCATGCATGTCCTGCTTATAAATTGCTGGGGATGGAACCCACAGTTGCATGCCTAGAAGAAAAGGTCTCTAGCAGTCAGCTGCATTCCTAATCCATATCAAGCTTGTTAGTAATTTGTTAATTGTTGATATGCTATAACTCTGTCAGATCAGTACCTATATCTCCAGTTGGAGTGCACTGTGACATGTTGCCGACCACTTGTTCGTGGAAAGAAGAAGAAACACCTTCAGACACCTTAAGAAGAATACTTAGTAATTCATGGTTCCCTGTTCTATAAAGCATGACATCATCTGTTTGCTGTTTACTTGTTTGTCATTGTCACCCAAGGTTCACAAACACAATTGAATGTGGCCTCTACAGACTTGTTCTGTAAGTTCTGCACAGCTCACACTGTGGGACTGACAGATCCAGGTCAGAGTCCCAAGGCACGGCCATGGCTTTTACTTGTGGCTAATTCCACATGTCACATGCAACAGTTATCCTAACTTTTCAGAGGATAATTTTGTTTTAGAAATGAACCACATAAAAGACACCTTAGAATCACAGATTTAAACTCTGCCCTGCCAACACTTTTTTTTTTTTTTTTTTACAGGATTCTGGTGTAACTCTGTATTTACAAACGCAACCTCCACTGGCTTTATTTTGAAAATTTTCCACCCTCCTCCTCACTCCTCTTAACACTCATTTTCCTTTATATTATTTATTCAGTTAATTATGACTATCTCAGAACATTTGCAAATACAACTTGCCTTCATTCCGGTAAAGCATCTCTGCATGAATGTCAACAAGGCAGGCGTGCAAGGAGGGGAAAAAAGCACTGACCTGAGGTGCATTATCTAAGAGGGCTCAGAAATGCTGTGTAGTGGGCTTTGGAAATATTTAAATGCTCTCCATAAAGCTATAGCAAGAAGCCCATGATGAACACAACATATTGCTTAAAGATGTGATGTCTGTTTTACAGGTCTAGATGACTGAGTCATTCATGTACTAGTCTTTAACTATCTTGGATTGCAAACATGCCTCCGTCTTCCCTACAATGGGTTGGTAAAAGTTGACAAGTGGGGAAGAAGAGATTGGTGGTACAGGCTTTTCTACAGGGTCGTGTTTTTAATTTAGAACTGAATTACTGTTTCTACTTCACTGGCAATGTGAGTAGGTATTTTGATAAGTGTGTTTGCATGGGGGTGCACAGTTATCCTTTTGCCTCAAGTTTCAATCTGACCTGGTCAGGCACTGAGTGACAGCCACCCCCATTTGAGGACATCAGTCATCCACTTAGCCATCTCTTTAACTTCACTTTCTCTGGCTTCAAAATCGGGCGTGTTTTCCTGTAAGCAAACTTCTCTCTCCCATTTTGGTGGGATATAAGACAGTTTTAAAGTTACTCGTGGCTGCAGCCACATCTAAAGTGACTGCAGAGATAAGTAGATTCTTTGTCTATTTTCACATTTTCTATTGAAGTTCTCTGCTGCATGGTACTGATGGATATCTGCTGTTTTCCTGAACCAGGCTAACTTGGTTGCAAAGTATCCACTAACTTACAATGGAAGCTTAGAGAGAGAGCTCTTTAAGGATCTGTCTCTAAATTGGAGATGCTGTCAACTAAATGCCAATGTGACCCAGAAAATTTAGAGAAAATAAAAATACAAAAGTTCAGTCAAGTCACCATCTAGCCTGTGAGACAAAATGGAAAAGAACTTTATGTCATCAATTTGTCGTTTGGGTAAAATCCTAATCAGTTGTTATTTGAATTTAATGTAAATTCCAAATGTGCTTCCATAGTATGATGGTGGTTTTGAACTTACTTCTTTGGTATATTTTGATTTTCCACCCATAAAATTCTATAATTGTGTTTTCTTTGAAGCATTTTACTTTTCTGTATTTTATACTTGGCATTAAAAATTCCATAAATGAAAGTGATTGCATGCTCAGATCTTCATTATCCTTTTCCCAGTTCACATTACACGTGTCTAATTAAGTAAAGGAGCCTGTTATTACAGCCTATTATATTATTATATATATGTTACTTCCAAACTATTCAGTGTAGACACATAATCATTGAGAATGTATGACATATTTTGTCCATATAGTTAGATGTCTATTTGTAAAAACTACTTTATATTAATAATATATATCACAAGGATGGGCTCAAGTTGTCTTAAGCAGCACAAGTCCTCATTCCACAGTCACCATTACCTTCTTCTCAATGAGAAGGTTGTAAAAGACTAAATAATCATAGTAATTGGCCAAGGTCTATACATCGATCTCAATAGACACATAGTAAATTGCACAGCATCTGGGGAAACAAGTCACCGACTGTTCCTTTTTCCAACCCATAAAGATTCTAATTCAATTAGGCTGACTGCCTGCTATTCAATATGATACTACTGTAAAATTGGTCTTTTTACAATACAAAGTTCTGGGTGACAGAGCCAGCCTTTCTTTTAAAATTCTATGAGCCTTCCAGGATAGGAACAGGATAGGATTACATTTAAATTTTCCTACTGTTTACTTTATCACTAGGGTCTGATAAAGGACAAAAAAGTCAAAATGAGTCTCTTGCTCCAGTGGCTGAAGTGACAGGATAGAAAGCACAGTGGAAATCAGTTATAGATTTCCTTCTATTTCCATAGGATAGAAAACTCAAAAACATGAGCAGTGTTAGCTTAAAAAAAAAGGAGAAAGCAAGTGTTAATATTTTATTAATAATTATTATTATCAGTCTAAAATATACTACAAATAACCTTCATATATTTTAATGTCATATATTTAAAATGATCATAAAATCACATTTTTCAATCTCAGGTTTTTATTATTATCAATGATACTTAAGCTGAACCTATCCAAAGGAATGTGTCTATAGGCTCCCTTATTTAGCACAAAACATAACCATGTGTGTCATTCATTCTTATATGTAAAGAGTAATTTTACAGGCATAAGCAAATTTCATGCAACTTAATAAAGAAAAGAAACCTCTGATCTAAGAAGACTTGAGTTGTCAGATGGCCTGCTACTGCCTTGTATCTCAGCCACAATTCTGTGAGGAAAAAGCCAGTCCATGTCAATGAGGCCATGTGAAGTCGTTGAGAGAGTCTTTGCTCCGAGGGAAAGATGTGAGCATCCTGGCTCGCACTCCATATTGCCATCTCATTAGGAATAGCATTGAAAATCTGACTGTCATCAAAGTCCACATCAGTTAATACCTCTGAACAACTCATGATTATGCTGTGTGCATTTCAATAAACTCTGGCCATGATTCTTAACTCAGAAAACACATGGCTGTCTAGTTATGTGAGTGGCTATAAGCACCATACCTGTGACTACACCAGGGCAGCATTCCCTCATCAGCTGAAGTTCTCAGAATGTCCCTTGTGCATGGGCCAAAGATGGCACCTGGCTTAATGCCAAGCCCCGTGACCTCATTTGTTTATCCCAGTCTCAGTCATGCGCAGTAAAAGCAGCGTGCATAACTCATTGGAGATATTTGCACAACATCTTGCGATACCATTCTATCAGCCAATCCTACATGCTGCCTTGGATGTGTACATCTATGATTGGGTGGTGTGAGGTGGTGTGAGTGAATGGGAGTATAAATTGAGGGCAGCCCAAATGAGGAGACCAGAGGGGCCAGAGACCAGAGACCAGGGTAGCAGAGAGAGACCAAATGAAGAGACTGGACCAGTGTTAGAGAGCGCCAGCATAGGAGAGCGCCAGCAGCGTTAGGCCAGAGAGCAGCAGATGAGGAGAGCAGCACGAGCGTTAGCCAGCCAGTATAGGAGACAGCAGAGTGAGTGAGTGAACAGCTGCTTGAAACCACCTTGGTGTCTAGTGTCCTTTATTCCCACCGTCTCTGCTGGTCAGAGACATGTGGGCACGCGGCAGTCCCTCACATTTTCTCAGCCAGATTTTCACTGTTTGGGTCACAGATGGCCATGCACACTCATATCTGTGTCTGCTCCTAAGTAAGTTCTGTAATCTTGAGACACATCAATGAAAACCTGTGCAAAGTACCCTCTGGAAGCTGCTGTATGAGAAGTGTTTCATTAACTCCTGTTCTGACAACATTGGGATCAACTTCATCCCATTATATCACTGTAGGATCTCAACTTGAAGAAATGAGTTGATAGAATAGACTTAGAATATAAAGAATTAGATATTACAAGCCATATTTTTCTTTCCTGAATTGCTTTTAAAAAGTGCCAAATATCTCCTTGTCATCCCTTTTCCTGAGCAACGGAAGCCTAAGCACTTGTATTACTCAAGGATTCTGATATCTGTATTATTTGGGTTTCTCCGACATTGAATCCTGTTGACCTAGCTCAAGGTCACTAATTCTGAAATTACCATGAAGTCATATGGAATGGAATTTACTCAGAACAAAAGGCCCCCCTTGTAACTCTCCCTTGACATTTGTGTTTTGTATACAAGCATCTTTCTGTTCCACTATCAAGGCAGAAAATCAGTCAACTTCACATGGTACAGTGTCTTGACACTTCAGAAACCGTGTTAAAAGTGATAAATTCGATTAGTTTGTTGAACTTAAGCTATGTCAATCAATCTGCTGTGTTTCTTTTTCTTTACCACAGTAAATAAACCAATGACTTTTCTTTTCTACCTTCCATCTCTGCTTCCCCTCATATTACTTAGAGAAACTGGCAGAATCATTCACTTTGGAAGAGTGTGGGATTGGACTGTACATCTGTCAATCATCAGCTCCATTCTCTGAGACACATCCCCCATCTTCTTTGCAAAGTAGTTATGGATATTCACTGAGATAGACATTATTAGTCACAATTACAATACTGAGTTTTTGTATTATATAATTAAGAAGTTGCTTGCTAGGCAGAACCATGAAAAAAAGATCTGTCTGTAGGTGGTTTGAAGGATCCCAATGAGGAAGATTTGATAGTGATTATAAGTGTTTGAGGCAAGCAGTTTCAGAAAGTAACGTTATGCATTAAGTATGTTTGTAATGTATTACAAAAAAAGAGTGGAGTACAAATTAAAGTCTGAGTAAAATGTAAGTATGAAAAAGTTTGCTACCATCAAATAAATATAAGTTATACATGAGTGTATATCCTTCCTAGAAAGATTTGCTGAGCCCAGAGAACCCAGA
The DNA here is from genome assembly GCA_902729485.2 of Mus minutoides. Taxonomy (NCBI): domain Eukaryota; kingdom Metazoa; phylum Chordata; class Mammalia; order Rodentia; family Muridae; genus Mus; species Mus minutoides. Next base: position 1,484,686 of record LR753317.1, on the reverse strand, counting down.
GAACCCAACCTGAAAGGTAATATTTTCAGTGTTTCCTTCTCCTGATAGAAGTGGAGATACAAAATCAGACCAACCATCTAAAACCAATATATGCCTTTGAATTATGGCATTTACCTTACTAACTCATGCATAGTTTATATGTGAGCCTTTGAGACAGCTATGTTCATCTTAAAGATGTTTTTAGCTGAATCTTTAAGTCTATTGAAAGAGCATGGAACTCCAGTAAACCCTTCCTTGAGGTTTTGAAAGCTTTTGGCAGGCATCCCTTTCCTTCCCAAGGGAATGTAGACTTAGAACAAGATGAAGGTAGATCTCCTGATATTGCTGCAAGGCAGATAATAGAAGTGTTCATGGAAAGACATGTCTTTGAGTTTACCTGCTAGTTACTTCAAGGCATATGTGTCTAGATAGAGAATTCTAAATCTCTCTTGGATGGCTTAGATGATTTTTCAGTTTATCTAAGAATTGGATTGGAGTTAGGAAAAGGGATGATGTATTCGTAAGAAAAACACCTTCAAAAGAACACAGACTAAACATCTTGCTACAGAAGGTCAGCTTGGTTCTTGGTATAGAAGCTCTGTCTGTCCTTGGACTGTTCACAGAGTGCATCCAGCAGTTTGCTCTCTGGAGTGGTAAACACTGGCACTGTTCCTAGCTATACTGGAACCATGACTACCTAAAAAAAAAAAAAAAAAATTAGGTTGTTCTTCAGTTAAACTAATGAGAAACATGTTCCCTTTTTGACAGCTGACAGACTTTTATGTCCAAAAATACCAGTCAAAATTCATGCCTAATTATTTTATAAATTATGCTGTCCTGTTGTACACCTCTGGGAGGGAAGCATTTATTCCAAGTATTTTCACTCCTCCTCGTTCCTGGGTTGAGGGAAACTAACTGATTGCCACCAGGCTTGTCTAGCTCATCCTGCTCATCCTTCATGGGCAGGAGTACTTATCTTCCCATCAGTGGGTGTTTCCTCTCACCTGTCTGGGATCAGTACAGTGGGAAATCCAGTTTGACAGCCATGAAAATGAAAATATTTCTGAAACATTATTTCCCTCTGAAAAAGAAAGACAAAAATACATTCTACCCTCCAGTTCATTTTCTGCCTGCTCTCTTTCAACCAAGATAATAAGAATAATCACTAGGTTTTGCTTGTTTTGTTTGTTTGTTTTGGGGTTTGGTTTTTGGTTTGGTTTGGTTTGGTTTGGTTTGGTTTGGTTTGGTTTGGTATTAGTAAAATTGGAAGTTTGATTTTCAAAATAAATCTCATGAGCAGTTATTTGCACTAGGAAAATCAACCTCTGCTTTAAATCTAAATAGAGCATTTGTCCTTGAAAATGCTTGGTGCTAGAGCCTCTGGAATTTCCCAAAATGTCAACCTCCTTCAAAATTGTATATACCAGGGCACACATACCAACATTACCAGGGCACACATACCAACATTTAATTCCTCTCTTTGTTATTCCAGGGATTGAACCTAGGGCTTTAGATATGTAGAGGAGCAGTTTACCACTGAGCTACAGCCCAGATCTGTGACCACATGATCAAAGCCTGTAATGCTTCTGCTTTGAATTAGATGCTTGGAATTCTTACATTGGGATGTATGTATTTCATTCACAGAGACATCAAGTATAAATGCACTTGGCAGAGAGAATAGATAGCTAAAAGTCACATTGAAGACTAGATGACATGAGAGGACTTACCTCTAACAATATGTAACAGTTTTCATGCTTGAGACTGTAATGCGGAAAAAAAAAATGAGTCCATTACAGATATCAATAAGGAAAACATTTCACCAGACATCACCACAGAGTGGGAAATTCCAGACTTGACTAAGTCAAACAGAACACTTTCTATTTGCTTGCTTCTTCATTCCAGTATGCTCACCTTTACCCTAGAGTTTGTCCTCTTAAGGTAAAATGGATTTTTGCAACACTGGGTATCATCTATCCTCCCTGGACCAATTATTTGAAGAAAAAAATGAGTTACTGTGGTCACTTAGAAAGATTGTTCTCATTCTTGAGCACATATCACAGTAGTCTGGATGGTTCTTTAAAGCACAGGTTGCAGAATTTTATCTGCTTTGGTTGCAGGGCTGGTAGGTCTGCAGTTGAAGTTTAAGGTTTTGCAGTAACTAACATCATGAGATATTGATGTTGGTTGTTGGTCTGAAAATCATACTGACAATGTTGGTTGCATTGATGTTAACCCACTGAGAATATGAGGAAGGGCCTTTCTTCCCTAATGTATAACATCATATGCAACATGGAAGGGTGTCAGTTTTTATTAACAAGGAAGAGGAAGAGAGTATGTTTCAGTATTTGTTGATCATTAATTAGAGCAGAAGAGGGAGAGCAAATGTTTCCAGGACATGTTGATTAAGAGGCAAATCCTGGGGTAGAAATAAGACTAGTCTTCAGAAAATTATAAGCAGGCAGATTCTTAAAAAAAAAAAAAGAATTAAGTGCATTATTTAAAAACATACATAAATAACAAACTAAAATTAATCAAAAAGTCTATATAGCTTACTAAACTTGTATGCAATTAGAACTTGGAATGAAAGCTGTTATATTATATCATACTATATTATATTATATTTTATATAATATATCACATTACATTTTAGCATTTGACATACATGGTCATTTTTTTAATATATACATGCATTATAATCAAGGATTTCTGCAATTCTTTCTAAGCTGTCTTCTCTTGTTACATACTATGAGGCTCACTTGTGCAGTATATTTGGTTAAAGAGCCTTTTACCTCAGGGACTGTGTTAACAGTCCCTCCTTGATGTGAGCAATAACTTTGGTCTGATCCAATCCTTGTGAGACCCTGCCAGACTCTCCACCTGAAACACCCAGGAGTTGTTGTGGTGCCAGTTTGATTTTCTGTCCAAATGGTGCAGAGATCCTCTCTGCTCTCAGGTTCCTAGCTTATCATGGAAGCTGCTGTTTCCCCTCTGCCACTGTGTGCTTTTTCTGGAGAAGAAAACAGACACAAAGCCTGTTCTCAGATGTGGAGCATCTCAAATCTCATTCCCCCTGCATTTTCTCACCTTGTACCAAGAGAAATTGCTTGTAAACTTTGGAGATATTTACATTTTAGATGATTCTCTACTTGACTAACAATTTCAATAATTTTGGCATACCAAGTACATTCAGTTTGTTACATAACAATTTTAGTTCTTTTCATTATCTGTGATGATCTTGGTTTGCAGTCCAATTCCCAACAATGGTTCAGTAGTAGCTGTGAATGGAAGTCCGTGGATCTAGCAGTTACTCAGTCCTACAAGGCAAGCAGGCAAAGGAGTGAGAGCTAGTCTCCCTTCTTCCAGTGTCCTTATATGATCTCCAGCAGAAGGTGTAGCCCAGATTAAAGGTTTACCTGGTATGCAAAGAAAAAGAATAACTCAACTTCCACCACTGAATGCCTGGATCTATGTTAAGAAACCGAAGACATGGTATCTTGAATTATTTTCTTCTCTGGTTTTTTTTGTTTGTGTGTGTGTGTGTGTGTGTGTGTGTGTGTGTGTGTGTGTGTAGAACATTTTCCTACAAACCAGAGGCTATAAAGAAAACAACAGAAACCCAGAAAACAATATGTTATTATTAATTGTTATTATTATTATTAATAATAAAATTATAGTGGAAAAATTGTAATCTACAGCCTATCTCCTGATCCCCAAGCAAGCATGCTTTTAAGAATGTACACCATTCTGTTTGGAAGTGCACATAGCACAGAATTACCTATCCTTTGAGGCAATAATAGTGAGGCTGGTATATTGCTCATGTTAACTGTCAGTTTAACCAGATTTAGAATCATCATGGATCTGCTTCTGGAAGTATTCATTAAAGAGGAAGGGAAGAGTCATCCTAAATGTGGGCCAGAGGCTGAACTGCTCAAAATGGAGAGCACGAGTTGAATTAGTACCTCCTCTCCCTCCCCTCCCCACTCCCTCCCTCCCTCCTTCCCTGCCACCTCTGCTTCTTAACAGTGAATGCAATGTGAGCCTTGTTTTTCTGTCAAAATAATTTCCCCACAATGATAAAAGGTACCCTCAAACTGTAAGCTACAATAAACCCTTCTTTTCTTAAGTTCCGTTTGTCTGGCATTTTGTTATGGCACCAAGAAATGTAACTAACACAAACAGCGAAAGTAGACGCTCCCCAATGAGAGTCTTACGAAGTCATCACAATTGTTGACTCTAACACGTGGTTTCGAGCACGTTCTGCTTCCTTGGCTTCCACTTAGTATAAGAAGATCCCTGAAGAAAGAAAGAAGGAAATTTAGCAGCACTCAGCTTTGGCTGTGATGAAGATTATAAAGAAAAGACACTTTACTTGGCTACGTTTAGAAGACTCAATTCTGATACAATAAAACCAGAGAAATTGATTGTAAACTTTGGAGATATTTACGTTTTAGATGATTCTCTACTTGACTAACAATTTCAATAATTTTGGCATACCAAGTACATTCAGTTTGTTACATAACAATTTTAGTTCTTTTCATTATCTGTGATGATCTTGGTTTGCTGGGAAACAGTCTTGTCACCAGCTTTCCTTTTGTCTTACCTTCTCCCCAGGGAGCTCAAACATCCTCTGATAGGGCATGACTCAATTCCTCTGATTCCCCAAAGACATGCCTTTTTTCCAAGTGCCCAGCACTACCCCCGTGGCTCCTATGTCTTTGATTCTACTGGTGCTGATCTTCCCAGTAGAGGCCCCAATGGTCACTTTGCAAAAGTTCCGCACTATTAAATAGTCGTTCTAAGCAGAAGCAAAAAAAAAAAAAAAAAAGTTCTGTACAGCCACAGCAATTTTGGGATCCAGCTTCTGCCTAGTGATATAGGCTGCCTGAGATGCACCTTGACTGCATTCCAGATGCAGATGTGTTCTCCCAGACACTTCTTCCTCCTGCTCATATTCCAATTGCCCCCATCCCCCCGCCCCCCACACACACACCTACTTGTAACATGAAGAACTTCCTGGAAGATGCCATTGCACTATGTCCTGCTCAGAAATTTAGTAACTGCTCCCACCAGTCACAGACTTCTCATAGCATTATCTATCCCATCTTGTAGCCCAATCCACACTGTACCTTCCTGAACCTTTTACACCTTCCCTAATGGTTGAGCTGGGCCATTTTATTAGTCAGGGTTCCATTAGTCCTTTTACCATTGTACTAGGGTTCTCTAGAGTCACAGAACTTATGGATAGTCTCTATATAGTAAAAGAATTTATTGATGACTTACAGTCTGCAGTCCAATTCCCAACAATGGTTCAGTAGTAGCTGTGAATGGAAGTCCAAGGATCTAGCAGTTACTCAGTCCTACAAGGGAAGCAGGCAAAGGAGTGAGAGCTAGTCTCCCTTCTTCCAGTGTCCTTATATGATCTCCAGCAGAAAGTGTAGCCCAGATTAAAGGTGTGTGCTATCTCCCTGTCATAATCTTCTGGAATCCATAGCCACTATGCTTCAAGATCTCCATACCCAGATCCAGATCAGAAACTTCTATCTCCCAGCCTCCAGGTTAGGGTCACTGGTGAGCCTTCCAATTCTGGATTATAGTTCATTCCAAATATAGTCAAGTTGACAACCAGGGATATCAACTACAACCATATACAATGGTTAGAATCAAATGTCACCAAGGTGGCTTTCTGGCTGAATAGTTGAAGGAGTAGAACTGACTTTCACTTGGGGCCCTAACAACAGCAAGAGAGTGACGTCAGATACCTTTCTCCTCCCAGTATAATATATATTAAGGCCAAGATCTTTTACCCTAAGAGGCCAGGAATACTGCTTTCTCCTGCAGTACCAAAGCTCCATATTTTGTGTGTGAACCATTCTACATGGAAGAGAAATACACATCTGAAAAGAAAAAAAAAGTTATAAACATCTTGTTGTAATAATGTATGTAGGTGCAAACCTGTAACCTCATCACCCTGGACCTGAGTCAGGGGATGGTTAGATTGAGCTCAGTCTAGGTTATACAGTCAGATCAATGGCTCAGTGGGTAAGAGCACTGAATGCTCTTCCAAAGGTCCTGAGTTCAAATCCAAGCAATCACATGGTGGCTCACAACCATCCGTAGTGAGATCTGATGCCCTTTTCTGGGGTGTCTGAAGACAGCTACAGTGTACTTATATAAAATAAATAAATAAATCTTTAAAAAATAAAGATCTTGTCTCAAAAGGTAATTGTGGTCCTAAACAGGAATATCTCAACTAGAAAATTGCAAAGATAAGCAAATTAGAAGAGATACATTCACATGCAAGGTATAGTATTTAAAACATGAGGCAATTGTACTAATATAAATTATTAACATCATTATACACAATGACATAAACATTTATGTTTCTGATAAGATTGAGAATTCAGTATTTCTGACAATTCAGTTTATTAATATAGCTATTCTGAATTATCATTATATATACTATGAAATACATAACTTTAGAACTTCTTCATGCTACTTGTATGGTTTTAATGATATTTTCTGTGACTTATTTCTTTGGGAGATCTTTTTATATGATTTGGATATTCACAGAATATTGTGATATGCTTTATCTTACCATTGAATTGTATGTCAAGATATATCCTTTTCAATTACCATAGAAAATGTTCACACACACACACACACACACACACACACACACACACACACTCCTAAGGTTTCAAAAGTTAGTAAGAGCAGAGAGAATTATTTTCAAAGATTACATAAATTAATAGTTTTCCTCAAGTTTCTATCATCTATAATTCTTTCTCGGAATGGCTCTCCTCAGACAACTTAAAGAATTCTTTAGTAGAAGGGAAAACCCAGACCCAAGATTTGGCTCTCCTGTCAATGCTGGAACTTCACCGAGAGCTTGTGACAGAATCTTTTGGGTATATGCCCAGGAGTGATATAGCTGGATCTTCAGGTATGTCGTTTTCTGAGAAACCACCAGACTGATTTCCAGAGGGGTTGTACCAGCTTGCAATCCCACCAATAATGGAGGAGTGTTCCTCTTTCTCCACATCTGCTGTTACCTGAGTTTTTTATCTTAGCCATGCTGACTGATGTAAGATGGAATCTCAGGGTTGTTTTGATTTGCATTTCCCTGATGACTAAAGATGTTGAACATTTCTTTAGGTACTTCTCAACCCTTTGAGTTTCCTCAGTTGAGAATTCTCTGTTTAGCTTTTTTCCCCATTTTTAATAGGGTTATTTGGTTCTCTGAAGTCTAACTTCTTGAGTTCTTTGTATATACTGGATATTAGCCCTCTATCAGATGTAGGATTGGTAAAGATCTTTTTCTAGTCTGTTGGCTGCCATTTTGTCCTATTGACAGTGTCCTTTGCCTTTCAGAAGCTTTGAAATTTTATGAGGTCCTTTGTGTTGATTCTTGATCTTAGATCATAAGCCATTGGTGCTCTGTTAAAGAACATTCCCCCTGTGTTTGAGACTTTTCCCCACTTTCTTTTCTCTTATATTCAGTGTATCTGGTTTTTTTTTTTTTTGTGGAGGTCCTTGATCCACTAATTCATATAAGGATTTTGTTGAAGTTTAATTTTCATGAAATGTAAGCCTTATCCCCAAACATTGTACAATTCAGTAGATTTCAGTAGATTCAAGGTATCTGATAGCAAAACAGAAATATATTTCTTGTTAGGTATCATTTAAAACCGGAAGAATTGATGTGGCCCTGTATAAAACCTACTGCATGCACCATAATACTTTTATTAAATTTTAGTGGATTAACTAGGGATCTCCATGGTTCAATTAAAGAACATAAAAGAAATGAAAATGTTGTCATGTGAACATCTCAGATTGTAAATTAAATATGGATGATAAAACTCATGTGATGGGATGTGGAAAACATTGCAAATATTGTCAGTTTCTAACAAATATCTCTTGGTGGCCATTACAAGTAATTAAATAATTAAGCAAATTATATATGAGAATCTGTGGCATGGTAAATAACTCAATGTGCATATGCCCTCTGTTTCCATTCTATTTCTCAGCAAGCCTGTGCTTGACCGGGCTTCCTCTTCTTCTAGGGACATGTGATTTTTTCTCTTCCTGAAGCATGTAATTGACATATGGCTTGGCCCTGCAGCAGGATAATTTGCTCACTACAGATTAGTTGCTTGCCGTGGGTAGGTCTCACCTGGGTCACTTCCTTTCAGGGACATCCATGGCTATAGATGCCTGAGAACTCCCGCTGGAATGTGCAAATACTGCCCTGGCTTGCCTGGCTCTGAGCTGCTATTTCTTTCAGGGCTAGTTTGTTCATACAAAAATAATGTCACTTTGACTGAATCTGTCACATCTTTCGATTTTATTCTGTCCTTTGGGATTTTTACAAGCTGTCCATCAGATGTGTTATACTAGAAGAAATAAAAAATATGCCGTGAAGAAATTTCTCACTTCTAAGATTAAAAATATTGCTAACAAAGTTTGACTTAGTAATTCCAGCCTTGGTTCTATATTAATTAGATAAACCAAGAAATTAAACATTTGTGTACTGTGGAAATATCCTAAGAATGTCCTAGAGATGACATAGAGAGTATCTTCTGTAACAGGAGATTTGGGATGCCAAAGTATATTTTGACATTCAAAGTCTATTGTCTACTTTAATACCATATATTTAATACTGAGACTGTTTTATTATAAAGAATATTGTAATATCCTGACATATATTGCCTTGATAAAAATTATCTTAGTCAATGATGTAAAAAACTGATATTAGCAGTAATTCATTCTCTCTCTTTAAATTAATTTTTAACAGGAAAACTTTGGCATAAAGAAGTATACATGAGGGCCTACTCAAGGCTCTGAGGGATGTGAGACCTTCGTGATACCATAAGCACATAGTTGCATATATATTCATGCCTTCTTGAACCTGTACTTAATTTCTGATATCATCTAAGGAGAATCTGTCTCATTCAAAAATTAATATCTAATATACTATGCTAACTTGTGTTTAGAAAGTGCTGAAAATAACAAATATAACATGATAGCTCAAGTGACAGATTTCATTTTTTATCATCTCTACATGACTGTCTATGGTAGGGGTTTTCAACCTTCCTAATGCTTCTGCTCTCTAATACAGTTCCCCATGTTCTGCTGACCCCTAATGATAAAATTGTTTTTGTAATTACTTCATAACTGTAACTTTTCTACTACTGTGAATCATAATGTAAATATCTGTGTTTTACGATGGTCTTAGGTGAACCCCTGTGAAAGGGTCCTTAAACCTTCTCCCCAAAGGATTCCAGAACCACGGGTTGGGAACTGCTGATCTATGGTGGTCTGGATATGAACTGCTGATCTATGGGGTCTGGATATGAACTGCTGACCTATGGTGGTCTGTATATGAATCTCCTCCTCCACTCATTGTTCCATGATTCCATGTCACAGAGAATTCCCTATTCAACTGATCCACATAGTCTCTGTTTCTTTAAAAGCAAACTTGAATTTACTGCCAGTAGTACGTGAACAGAATCATTTGAAAAGGAATAAGGAAGTGAAAACCTTGAATAAGTATAAACTTTTTATTGCTGTAATCTGGGGTAATTAGTTAATTATAGCTGAATAAGAACATAGTAATTCTAGCAGAAAATAGTTCTTAAGTAAAAGCTAAGGTGTAAAGAATTGAACATTTGAAATTCATTGGCCATAATAACTCTATATTTGCCAAAATCAATTAGATTGATAAATCTCTAAACTTTATGAATATATCTCATGACCTTTTTTCCATTTTATACTTAGAAGTCCTAATATTCACAATTTGCCTTTCTTGTGATATGCTTAAAAGTTAGCTATTAAAGCCCCATGTAAATCATGTACAAGTATTATGCATAAACCGCCAAGGTGTTTATTTTTCATGAATAGGATATAAAGCATTTCAACCATCATTTTGTGATTCTATTCACAGAAATGAATATTCACAAATCCTTAAGGAATACAACCATAAAATTACTTTCCCAAGAATTGGCATCCAATATGTCCTCCAGTGTTCTCACTCCTTTAATGTGTAATTAGTAAATTGTGTAGTTTCCCCTGCTTCCAGAGTCATGGCCCCAAAGGAACACATGGACTTATTGATTTACATCATTTACAAGGTGAACTTCTCTCAAAAACCATCGTTTCTGTCTTGTTTATCTTGCTACTTTCCTATACAAGTATTTCCTTCCTCCTGCCCTTCCTCCTCCCACCCTTCCTCTCCCTCCCCTTCGTTCTTCTCTTGTTCATCCTCCCCTTTCTCCTCCTCACTCTGTTGTTTGAGAATATATATGCATATACATAACATATATATGTAACAATGATTAATAAAAAGAGGCTATGAAGGGTTATATGGGAGGTTTTGTGGGAAGAAAAGGAAAGGAGAATATTATAACCTCCAGAATTAAAAACAATATTTTAAAAGATTAACCCCAAAATCATTCCTCCTTCTGTTTTCCTCTTGCCACATAGAGCGCCTGAAACTTATAAGGAAAGAATTTTGGCCCCTACTTCTGGAGTACAGCTATCTATGGAAAAATGGCTGCTTTGAGCAGGGGCCAAGTAATCCATTTTTAGATTGCAGAAAAAATGAAAGAGAAAATATACATGTGTAGAAGAACAGAAGAAACTAAACAGAAAACACAGAGCTGCTTCAGGAACAACAACAAAAAAGTGAGAGAACAAAACACAGTTCTCATGGTAACTAAAATAGTCCTATAGTGGTAGCATCAATCTGTGTGCCTAAAGATTGTCTCTGTGTCTCTGTGTCTCTGAAATATCCTACTGCCTCTCAGAATCAAATGACATGGCGAGTTCTGGAGAGGACAAACTGAATTCAAGCAGTAACCAGATCAACCATTTCAATATAAAAGTCACAACTAAAACCTGCAAGGAAAAAAAAAAAAGCAGGAGAAAATTCTTCATGAGCTTGAAAGTTTTAAAATCTTCTTGAAAAGGCTAAAGATATAAATATGTAAAATAATAAACTCACATGTAGAATTTCTACAGAATTCAATATCTCTACTCACAAAAAACACCTTTGTGAGAAATTATAACAAGTCAAGATAGGTTCAAATATTTGTACTATTAATATCTCACCAAGGACTTTCAATGACTTCTTTAAAGTTACTAAAAATGCGGTCAGGAATGATGTTGTAGACTTTCAGCTCATCATTCAGAGGCAGAATCAGGTCAATCTCTATGAGTTCCAGAACAGAAAGTTCTACAAAGTGAGTCCCAGACGAGCCAGGGCTACACAGCGAGATACTGCCTCAAAAATAAACAAACAACTTCCTACTTCCTCCCCCCACCCCCACATGCAAAAAAAAAAAATCCTGCTAGACTAAGCAATAAAAGGAAAAAGGAGAAATACTAATATACCTACAAGTATAAAAATTAATATGGGATGTGAATAGCACCTCATCAAAGCATGTGTTTCTACACAACTGGAGAAAATGAAGACTATTGACAGGAAGCAGATTAGTGGTTTTCTTGGGACAGGGCCAATGGGAGGCTAGCGTATGAATTATAATAAAGTGAGAAGAGACATTTAAAAATGATAAATAGATGTGCTACAGTGATGGTTTCACGGTATGCACACATGTGCAGAACTGATGAGACACAGAGGTATCCGTGAGAATTGTAAACCACCTGCCTCATGAACAGGTGGTGTGAGATCACAGTATTGACACACCATCCCAACATCATCGCACCTTCTGAAATAAAGGGAAGTTGTACTTGAAAGAAAAAGCCTCGTCTGCGTGTGGACTTGCCTTACTTATGGTGCTTGCAATGGATTTTGAGTTCATCTGTAAATCCATGGCATGAGGGGCTGGCTTGGGAGTTACCAAGTATTGTGATTGACAGAATGTCTCTCCAATGGCATCCGCACCATAACCCCTGAGACCTGTGCTTCACTTTCATTGTTTAGAAACATGATCCAGGTTTATCACAGTTTGATCTCCAGTAACATAAAATGGATGTGATGGTATATTTTTATAATCCTAGTGCTCAGAAGGTTGAGGGAAGAGGATTGAAAGTTCAAAGTCAGTTTTGACTACACAGCCCAAAGTAAGCCTGGGATATGGAGACCTAGTTTGCAAAAGAGCAAAACAGGGATGCAGCAACAACAACAGCAGCAGCAGCAGCAGCAACAACAACAACAATAACAACAACATCCTATTAGCAATGGATTTTGCAGGCAGAAGGAACATGGTTCACTGAGTGATCTCTCCATCCTAGTCTTCATAGCCTTACATACTATTCTCTCATAGAGATAAGCCTGCCTCTGCCTCCTGGGTGTTGGGATCAAAGGTGTGCACCATCACCACCTGGCACAAGGTTAGTTTCAAAGCCACTGTTTTTTAGGGTGCATCATTATGGAGCAATAGATATCCAGGAACATAGTTTAAAGTTTCTTTTCATAATTAATCAAATTATTTTTAAATTCTGTCTGGTGGGGCTTCTTTGTAATCTAGAATTCTGATCATTCGGTGATTGTAATTAGCTCACCTGAGACTCCAATGGCATTTGTAACATAATGTAACTACCACAGAGTCTGGTACACAGCTGCCAAGGAGATAGGAGGGAAAAGCAACTGTATCCCTTACTAAGCTTCAGTCTGAACCCCCCACCATTGCCAGGGGAAAACTACTAGAAAGAACTTAATAAGAGCATCCAATAAGTATGGCACACCAGTTAGAATTCAGATGACAGAACTACATTTGAATGCTAACAGATCTGAATTTAGACTATACATAGAACAAAAACAATTCATGCTAGTTTACGTAAGGATAATATCATTTGAGGTGTATGTACCCTATAAACACACCTTCCAATAAGGTAAATTGACAACATACATGAACTATTCATTTATTTCATTGTAATTCTCACTTAATTATATGCTTTGCTAGAGTAAATATTATGTTCCTCTCATTCATAATTATGGCCTCAAAACCTACAACCATATCTAACAAAAAATGGGTCACAATAAAATGGATTTTAAATCAATAAGACTTCCAGGGTATACTATATTCCTGAAGAAATTTTAGTTGCTACAATCTTTAGTAGTGTCAAACTGAGTTTAAAAATAGATCTTCTTTGTGAGAATTTATAACACAATACATTTCTTTAATGATGGATGTTCCTGAAAGAATTTTTTAATCTTTTAAGGACATAGAATAACACTATGCCTTTTAAGGGAATTTTAGTGATTCCCACAATAAGTCATCTTTTACGAAACCCCATGTGTTACGGCTGCTAAAATTTGTTACATTTTAGCAAATGGATTTCTACATTCTGGGGAAGATAGTTGTATTGGAACAACTGACATTACAGAATAATGCCATGTGTCATCAGCAATGTCTCTGCTTAGCGCTGGCTGGGTTGAAGTGATGGTGGCTAATGATGTCACCTTTTTATCATATGAAATTTAGTACAAGGTCAAGGATGTCAGGCTCCATATTTACAATGAAATTATGGTATCTTCATTAAAAGGCAAATCCTTCATTTCAGAAATGTGAATGGTTCTTAAAATAGAAGACAGAGTGGCTAAATGTGGGTGCCAAAGAAAGCCTGATTCAGGAACTCTCCCTGGAACCATTCCCAAAACATTTTTTCATTTGATTATGGATTGAATATATTTTTCTCATTCATTTCAAAGTCTTGCTTCCCTGTATGTTGTTCTGAGATAGGCAAACTAATGTTGGGAGGCAACCTGGCCTCCAAAAAAAATTCAGACCACTCCACTTAATTGATCCTTTTCTGTTGACTTATTGGAAGGGTGGGTGCTCTCATTCTTGTTCATAGTTGTCAAGGTCACATATGTTCATGCTAACTGTACCTAGGTGCTGCTCTGTCTCCCATTCAAAAAATAAAGATTACTATTTCCACAATCCTCACAGGGAAGGAAGGTGAGGGAATGCCATACATGGAGAATTGTCTGCTGTGCACTGGCAAAACTTCCCTTTGAAGATATTTTGCTTCTGTTTGTCTTACTTTAAAAAGGTCATAGAGCTGAAGGAGCTTGCAGCACCATAGGAGGAACAACAAAATCAACCAATCAGACCCCCCAGAACTCCCAGGGACTAAACCACCAACCAAAGAGTACACATAGAGGGAACTATGGCTCCAGCTTCATAGGTAGCAGAGAATGACCTTGTCGGACATCAATGGGAGGAGAGGCCCGTCCTGTGGATACTTGATGCCCCAACACAGGGGACTGCTAGGGTAGTGAGGCAGGAGTGGGTGGGTGGATGGGGGAGCACCTTATAGAAGCAGGGGTGGTGGAGATGGGATAGGGGGTTTCTGGAGAGGAAACCAGGAAAGGTGATAACATTTGAAATGTAAATAAATAAAATAACCAATAAAACAATTTTTAAAAAAGGTAAAAATACAGCACTTGGGAGGCCGAGGCAAGTGGATTTCTGAGTTCAAGGCCAGCCTGGTCTATAGAGTGAGTTCCAGGACAGCCAGGGTTACACAGAGAAACTGTGTCTCAAAAAAACCAAATAATAATAATAATAATAATAATAATAATAATAATAATAATAATAATAATAAATAAAAATGAAATAAATAAAAAGGTAATAATAATGCTATGCCACAAGCATCCTTTTACCCATCCTGTGCTTCTTTGGTGCTTATCTTTAGCCACTTCAGGTCCTCTTTCCAGCTCTTTTGAGTAGGGTGAGCCAAAGCAAGTGTCCTTGTCACCATGCAGATTGGAGATGGGAAGGGTGGGTAAATCCACGAAGACAGATTTTTGCTTCACACATCTCATAATGATACCTCATACCTTGCATGCTAATTTGAAAAAAAAAAAACTGAAAATGTGTTTTATGACTCTTCATGCTAGTATTAGCTTGAAAATACTTTATTCTCCCTTGTGGTAAATCCATGGAGTAACTCTCTAGGGTTTTCAAAGTTACTGACCTCTCCTTTTTAAACTGAATTTTGGCTCATTCAGCTGACCTTTGTTTAAAATCGCCCTCGAAGTTGCCCCTCACACTGCCTTCTATTGAGACAGAAATCCAGAGAGTGCCAAGTACACGTGCTCTAGGACCCAGGAGATGCCCAATAAACCTCCCTGTAGGTGTCATCACATCCTCTGCCCTGTTCTATGGGATTTGTGTAACAGTTACATCAAGTAGCACTTGTGAAAGTATTCCACAAGCTGCAATGTGTTTTGAAGCTCCAAGGGATAATTATTCTAGCTAAACCTACTCGTCTGCCCTTTGCCTACAATTGAGTCTTTGTGTGTGAAAATCTTCTCCTTAACCTGTTGTAATGGATGGGCCTTCCAAGACCAACTGAGTTTCACCTTTCTTCTGAAATCCTCCTTGACCTCTTTCAAGCTTGGCCTGCCAACTCTGAACATCCGACTGCGAACTTGATATCATTTCCTAATTGTTTTCACCCATTTCAAAAGCACCACTTGGTCTTTCATCATTGAATATTGTTCCCTGTTGGGTGTACCACCTCCATACTACCGCATGCCCCATAGGATCCTGCAGGATGAAACCCAGGGCCAATTAGCATTGATCACTGCTATCAAGTGTATAACTCAAAAGTCTGGGTAGGGGATGCAAGCATGCTGCAGTTCACATCATTGTATCTTGTTTGTTTGTTTGTTTAGCTTCATTGTCTCTCCTTTTACATTATATTTTTTATTTATCTCTGTATGTATGTTTGTGTGTATATGCAATGTATAAATGACATTTATATGTGTATACAGGTGTGCATGCACATGCATGTGAATATGGGCACACATGTAGCACCATACACATGTGGAAGTCAAAGGCAACCTTAGGTGGTAGTGTTCTCCCCCCACTTTGTTTGAAAGAGGGTGCTTTGTGTTTTTCTGGTGCATATCAGAGGCTAGTTGGCCTGTGAGCATCCATGATTTCCGCTCCCATCACCTTACAGGAGCACTGGGATGACAGACATTTACACTAAGCACCTGGCCTCTTATTTGGGTTCTAGGAATCAGAACCCAGATCCTCACCTTTTGTACTCACAGATCCATTTCCCTGATCAGGTAACCAATCTTCTTTCTTCTCTCCATCTCCAAGTGTGTTGGCCTGAGATGCTCCATTTGGAAACACATTGAAAGATGACTGCAAAAAATTAAAGCGTTAATGTAAATTTCATACTAAAAATGTTTCTATGCGATTTGAAACCATACATTTTAAGTTAAAATTTTAACTTTCAATTTCAGACTATGTGTGTTCAATATGAATATCTCTAGTTGGTAAAAAAAAAAAACTAATAATAAAATTTCCATATTATTGACTTACTGAACTATTTTTTGAAAGCAAGATTATTCTAAATACAACTCAAATGACAAGGCCTAGTTCAAACTGGGAGCAAATTTGGTTCAAAATTTTTTTATGGATGTGTGGAATTCTCTTTTAGTGGAAATCTGAGGATAATTCTCAGGCCACATGTTTAGGTTGCTAGAGAAAGGTGTGTAACTTACTCAAGCTCATATGGAATGTCATATAGGACCCCAATTAAAACAATAAATGAAATGACATGAGGCAGCATATTTTACTGAAATTTGATAATACTTCCCAGACCTTATTTTTTCACTAACTTAAAAATTACCTGAAAAATAAATCTACATGTAGTAGCATCATTAAAAATTTAAAAATCTGAGGCTGAAGAGAGTAAAAACACCTACTCCTCGGGTTTGAGGACCTGAATCTGAATCTTCAGGATCACATGATAAGACAGGCATGGCTGTGCAGTCCTCTAACCACTGTACCAGGGAAGAGATAATCCCAGGGTAAAGAGAATCCCAAGAGCTTAGTGGCCAGTCAGCAGGGTGGTAACAGGGATCTTTCTGGCTGAATGAGAGATCCTGTCTCAAGGTAATATGTTGCAGACCTAAAGTTGAAAATAGCCTATGTTTTCCCCTATCTTCTACATAAGGGATCATGAAATTGCATAATTATATGCTCATATGAATACACTCCCTGCATATACATATATACACAAGTTCACTAAAATACCAATCATCTTCTAAGATTTTATTTGACACCAAAGGAAAAATGTCTCATTTTTTCTAAACACCTAGTCACAAACATGTTTGCCCTCCAAGGACTGAATAGAGGATAGCAATTCATGTATGAAAATGTTGTAATGAAGCCTACCACTTTGCTTGCTAATTTAAAATTTGAACAAATTTTAAAAATAATTAAATTGGTTTGGTTGAGTTTTTCTTCTTAGAGTAAAATCTTTCCCTCAGCAAAACATTATGTAAGGTATATGTTATATATTTTCATGATATTTTTCTATTTGATCCATTCAAAATACCTCATTAAATATAAGCTTGAAAACAATACCTTGCCCAAGTTTGCACCATCGGGGCAAAGTTCACTAATGCTTTACAAAACTTCACATAATTAAACACAACAGCACACCTCTGCCTGCACTGTAATGATCACAATGTCTCGCAGACGTTTTTTAATGAGTTTGCACTTTGCTGTACCCCCTTGTATATTTTCCTCTCCTTGCAGGCACAGGAGGTGAAATTGTGATCAACATTATGAAATTGGATCACAATTATGACTTTAATCAAAACAAACCCAGCCTCATGCCATAGGTGTGGAAATCCGTTTGCTCTGCTCTCCTATTGCAGCCTGATTTTGTAATCGGCACTGTCAGCCAAATACAGGGTGTAAATTATATGGCAAAATGAGGAGGCATGTTCCATCCGATGCCGTTGCCAGGTATGCTTCATATTTAGATATAAACAATGAGAGAAATTCACATTTCACAACAGTTGAGTCACATCTGCCTCTGTGAACACTTGTTTATTTGCAGTTTCTCGTGATTTTTACTCAAGATGCCTCTGGTGTGGGGGGTCTTCCTTCACATTTAAATTATTACACATGTTTGTTTGATTCATTACCATGGAGTCATTCAACAGAACCCTTCCCATTGATTAAGTCGTTATCGGCTGCTCACCATGCACAGAGTAAAGACTAACCTGGAAGGGAAGAGGACACAAGGCAGGCAAGCTGTGATCATGAACGTGGCTGAGTTCATTCATCTCATGCCCAGGCCCAGGGTCCCTGGTCTTAATTCACAACTGTGAGTTGTCGGCTTTCAGGTGTCAAAACTAAATACTAGGTACCCTAGTTGCCCCACAGAGACCTTTTTCTCAGCACTGTGTCCAAGGAGTGTCTAGGAAGCGATCAGAAGCTAACCGAATATTTCTCTCATCTATCATGATAGGCCGGACTAGAAAACCTTAAGGTGACCTTATGATGACATCTAACTAATGAAAGGATTCCTTGACAAGTCCGTGGATTGCTTTTATTTTCTCCATTCAAGCATTAGAACATTTAAAGAAGAGTTTTGCATTTCCGCACACTGAGAACAACGGAGATGTGGAGGTAATTCGCGGTGCTGACAACCCTGGCCATTTTCATTCCACTGTCATTGTTTTTCACACTCGCTTACTTTCTGCAGTTTTGAAAGAAGTGTACCATGTGATTAAGAGAGAGAATATCCATAAAATAAGTTTAGCATTTTCATTCAGAGCAGCTAACTGACCCTCTGAGAGCCACGATGGAGACACCCAAAGGCACTTCTACTGGTCAGACTAGAATTTTTATGTGAAATATTCTCCTGTTTTATTCTCCAGCTCTTTTCTAGTCTAGAAAATACATCTATTAATATACAATCACAAAAATTGCCTTCTTAGTTTAATAATAATCACAAATTAATGGTGTGTAGTCACATGTCCATTTTCTTGGGGGAAAATAACCATATGCTTCAATAACTAAAACTTCTATTTCCACAAACTAATTAAAAGACCTTGTGGCACAGTAATCAGAAAAACAGGTGTTTCATTTAGTTTCTCTCCCTTCAAGGTTGAATAGCTGCAATTCAGACTTCCCCACAATTCCTTTAAAGTCAAAGAAAAGTCACACAGCCCTACTTGGCCTATCAGATGACAATGTCCTTCTGTTCCACCCCAGAATTTTGATGGAATATAAATCATAGAAAATACACTGTTTTTATAGGACAACATGTTAAATTATGAGTGTTATTTTTCACAGCAGATTTTTAGCTCCCCCCAAAGAAAAGCAATTCCAAAAGTGCTTACTTTTCTCCATGATAAACTGAGAATATAAGTATATATAAAATATCCATATATTGAATCTTCAAAGAGATGTGGCTCTCTATAAAAGATATGCTCCATTCTTATCCAAAAATAACTATCTTATCAAAACCACATCTCTAAGACCCAATCTTCTGAGTTCAGGGTGCATTACACACTTCATAATGCACACAGTAACTTTTGGAAGGCTTCAGCCTTACTCCTGCCGTTAATTATTTAGACTCTGACATATTGCAATAAAACATTTCATCAAGCACTCCAGTCCAGGGAACGATAGGCATCAACACTGTATTGGTAATGCAAAATAAATGGATCGGGGTTGAAAATAATGAGTTTGGTGGATTACATCTGTCACTGTGAATTATTATTGTTGAACATAATAGGGCAGAGCACTACAAAAATAAAGCTTGTCTTCTCTAGTTAAAGGTGAGACAACTACCTCTAATGAGATACAGAAATTCAAGTGTGAGTTATTAATTATGTACACAAAAGGTTTATCAGCTTGCCCAATCTTACATTTTTGTATGTATATAATGTTAGAACAGAAAGTCCCCGTTGCTAAAGCTGGTGATAGTTCACAGCAGTCTCTTGCCAGAAACTGGAGAAGACACTCTGCTTAGCCATAGTTGCCCTTGCAAGAAAAAAAAAAAAAAATAGATGTGTGACGAAGCACCAGCCCAGCAAGCCCTGATTTGGCTCTGCTCGTACCACCGGCTTGCTCTGTAAGAGCATTGCCTTGACCAAAACACCTTTAAATTCAACATTGGATTTCATATAGTTTTTACTCTGTATATAATAGGTTTTTAATTGGCTGAATTTGGTATCTTGTTCATTCTATAGCTAGAAAGCTTGAGGGGGCCTTCTGTGAAGAATAATCCAAGTTGCCTGTCAGTAAAGCCCTCATTAGTGGAAAGAAGTCAGTGTCTGTTATTCAGGAGAATACTTGAGGCAATGCTTGATTTCACTAGGTCACGTGGCCTCCTCAGAACAGGAGGAGACACAAACCACCCTGCCTGCAAAAAATTCTGCAAAATTGTGATTGGAAAACTATATTCTTGAGCCAGGCGTGGTGGCATACGCCTTTTATCACAGCACTTGGGAGGCAGACGCAGGTGGATTTCTGAGTTCGAGGCCAGCCTGGTCTACAAGGTGAGTTCTCGGACAGCCAGGGCTTTACAGAGAAACCCTGTCTTGAGAAAAAAAAAGATATCTATATTCTTGGCCAACTATTATAAATACTTTAATGTGTATGCATCACTTCTTCATTATTACTATAGTGAGAATATAATATTCTGTAACAAACTCATCATTTGATAAGCATACTTGTTGCTATACTGTTGAATTAGTTCTAGGAATTTTAAATGTATTTTTATGTATTTGTGGCAATATATGCTGGATGCATGCGTGTATCCCTGGAAGTCAAAAAGAGTGTTAGATTGTATCTACAGGTGGACTTACAGGCACTTGTGAGCCCTCAGTACTAGAGCTGGGAAATAAATAGGGTTCTACTTAAGAGCAGTATGGAGCTGTTAACTGCTAAGCTATATCTTCAGACCACATCCTCTTTAATAATTTTTATTATTTCAGGATTTTTGAATAATTCCAAAATATGAATCCTTCATGTACTTCTTTGTGTATATAGCTAAGCATTTTAGTACCCTGTGAGGCTGGGATATAATGTTTGCAAATTTGAATAAGAAAATATAATTAGTAACAGTTCCCTGACATGAAGAGTTCCTAATATTGTGTTTCTGAGGCACAAGTTGGGCTCCATGAACCTACATGGATGGACATTTGACAACAGTAACCCAAAGGATATGGTCCTGTTGAAAGACACCAAGCAACAAAGCCTAGGAGGAGACCTTTGAGGACATTATGTAAAAGCTGCAAGTAACCAGCTCTTGGGAGAGCTACCAGAGGGATGGAAATGTTTCTCTGTATTCTTTAAAATAAAACAAAATCATGGAGCTAAAAAGATGGCTCAATGGATTGAGACACTTGCAACCATAATGAAAGTACCTGATTTCAGACGTCAGAATCTGTATGGTAGAAAGACAGAGTCAACTACTGCAAGTTATCCTCATATCTCCACATATGCTCCATGGCACATGCACATGCATGTGCACACACATACACAACTTTATAGCCACATAGAGGCAAAATGTATAAATACAAAAATTAAGAAGTAAGCATTTGGAAATAAAGCCAAGGAAATCAGAAATATGTGTTTCTTAAAAGGAGATCTAAGCTAACAAGACTTGAGATGCTTCCATATAATCTGAGAATGCAGTTTTTCTCTCTCTTCCTGCTTCTCATGTAAGAAGAACTATAAGGAAAAGGAATCAGAATGAAACTCAATGTCATCCCTTTGGATCAACTTGAGAAGTCAAGCATAGAGAAAATGTTCCTGGTGAGTGATACAAAGCAAGACTATTGATAGGTGAGAAAAGCTTGCTGGAAGGAGTTTGGATGCTGCTGCTCTCAGGAGCATGGAAGTCCCTCACAGCTTCAAGCTTTCCTGCTTTGGTGCGATGATGGCAATGCATAGAGAATTTTCCCAAATCCTCAAAAAAAAAAAAAAATAGCTTTGGTACACTAGCCAATATTGTACATGGCCACTATAGAGAAATAAGCTCAATTGTACACATGGCTTCTACTGTTCTAGATTGTAGATCATAGATAAATATGTGTTCATAGTAGCCTTATTTATAATAGCCAGAAGCTGGAAAGAACCCAGATGTCCCTCAACAGAGGAATGGATACAGAAAATGTGGTACATTTACACAATGGAGTACTACTCAGCTATTAAAAACAATGAATTTATAAAAATTCTTGGGCAAATGGATATATCTGGAGGATATCATCATGAGTGAGGTAACCCAATCACAAAAGAAGTCACTTGATATGCACTCACTGATAAGGGGATTAATATCCCCAGAAACTTAGAATACCCAAGATACAATTTGCAAAACACAGGAAAATCAAGAAGAAGGAAGACCAGCGTGTGGATACTTCATTCCTCCTTAGAATAGAGAACAAAACGCCCATGAAAGGAGTTACAGAGACAAAGTTTGGAGCTAAGACAAAAGGATGGACTATCCAGAGACTACCCCACCCGGGGATCCATCCCATAATCAGCCACCAAAACCAGGCACTATTACATATGCCAGCAAGATTTTGCTGAAAGGACCCTGACATAGCTATCTCAAGTGAGGCTATGCCAGTGCCTGGCAAATACAGAAGGAGATGCTCATAGTCATCTACAGGATGGAACAAAAAAAAAAAAAAAAAAAGGAAACACACGTCAGTGACAAAGACAGACTACACTACCTCAGAGTAAAAGGCTGGAAAACAATTTGCCAAGCATATGGTCCCAAGAAACACCTGGAGTAGTCAATTTAATATGGAATAAAATCAACTTTCAACCAAAATTTATCAAAAAAGAAAAGGAAGGAAACTTCATACTTGGCAAAGGAAAAATCTACCAAAAAGAGCTCTCAATTCTGAACATCTGTGCTCCAAATGCAAGGAAACCCACATTCCTAAAAGAAACTTTACTAAAGCCCAAAGCACACACTGCACCTCACACAATAATGGTAGGAGAATTCAACACCCCACTCTCATCAAAACATGGAATCACAAACTAAACAGAGATACATTGAAACTATCAGAAGTTACGGATCAAATGGTTTAACAGATATCTATAGGACATTTAATCCTAAAACAAAAGAAAATACCTTCTTCTCAGCATCTCATGGTACCTTCTCCAAAACTCACCATATAATTGGTCACAAAACAGGCCTCAACAGATACAAGAAGATTGAAATAATCTCATGCATCCTATAAGATCATGACGGACTAGGGCTAGTCTTCAATAGCAACAAAAACAACAGAAAGCCTACATATACATGAAAGATGAACAAAGCCCCTACTCAATGGTAACTTAATCAATAAAGAAATAAATTAAAGACTTTTTATAATTAAATGAGAATCAAGTCACAACATACCCAAATTTATGGGACACTTATGAAAGAAGTGCTAAGAGGAAAACTCGGCTCTCAATGCCTCCAAAACAAAACTGGAGAGAGCATACACTACCAGCTTAAGAACACACCTGAAAGCTCTAGAACAAAAAGAAGCAAATACACCCAAGACTAGTAGAAAGCAGGAAATAATCAAATTCAGGGCTGAAATCAATGAAGAAGAAATAAAAAGAACTATACAAAGAATCACCAAAATGAGGAGCTGGTTCTTTGAGAAAATCAACAAGATAAATAAAACCTTAGCCAGACTAACCAGAGGGCATAGAGAAAGTATCCTAATTAACAAAATCAGAAATGAAAAGGAAACATAACAACAGAAACTGAGGAAATTAAAAAAAAATCATCAGATCCTACTTCAAAAGCCTATATTCAAAAAAACTGGAATATCTGGATGAAATGGACAATTTTCTAGACAGACACCAAATACCTAATGGCCCAGCATGCATACACATACCTCCTCCAGATGTGTGTATGTAGCCTTAAACATGTGTGCACATTCACATATGCATTCAGGTACACAAACACACATTAAGTAAAAACAAAGTTATAAATAATTTTTAATTGTAACTGTCCATTTTACATAAATGTTAAATCTATATCCACATATATTCAATAAGGTACAATATGGGAAATCTTAAGGGTGATTTCTTAATATGTTCTAAGTCAGAAATAAGATAACCATTAAATAAATAAATAAATAAATAAATAAATAAATAAATAATAAGATAACCAGAAAATATCACAGCTCTTGATTTAGTCTTACAACTATTTTAAAATCTTTAATGACACAATAAATATCAATATCTCTTTAGAACCAAATCCAAAATTTAATAATTTTTTCCTAACTCAAAGAAACATCCATTTTTTAAATGGCCTGCTCCATGTTCCCATTACTATAAAATGACAACAAGATGTCTCAACCCTTCTGCACCCCTTTGTCAAGACTGGTAATATTTATCTTTCATCCTGTGACCATCGTATCCCAGAAATGGTCACAGGGAACAATGTTCAGGCACCATCATGGCAGTAAGATCTAGTTTTGTTCTTCATGTTTTCCATTACTTGTTTCTGAAAAGAAAAGAAAAGAAAAGAAAAGAAAAGAAGAGAAGAGAAGAGAAGAGAAGAGAAGAGAAGAGAAGAGAAGAGAAGAGAAGAGAAAAGAAAAGAAAAGAAAAGAAAAGAAAAGAAAAGAAAAGAAAAGAAAAGAAAAGAAGAAAATTAACTGTTTTTCTTGTGGGTTTTATTGGGAGTGACTTCACCAGGCCTGACCACATCATATACTTTTATGCATTAAATAAATGAAAGGCCTAGAGAGATAGATCAGAACTAAAGAGCTCTGGAGGCTCTCCCAGAAGTTAGAGTTCAGTTCCCACATAGGATCGCTCTAAACCACCAGTAACTCCAGTTCTGGGAGACCTAACATCCATTCCTAGCCTCTTCAGGTACTTACATTCATGTGCGCGCGCGCGCGCGCACACACACACACACACACACACAAATTAAATAAATAAGTAAGTAAATAAATAAATAAATATTTTAAAGCCCTTTTTGAGTCAATTCTTTTTAAGAACAGTCAAATGAGCATCATTTCCCTAGAAAGTTCTAGAAATGAATTCAGATGTGCATTTCATAGTCCTACATGATCGACTTCTGGGGTTCTAGCATAAGGATGCATTGTTTAACATAGGTGGGAAGAGAAGCCAGTGGGACAACAGACCCAGCATTGAGGATCTAAATGTAGAAAATGGCTTCTAAAGAGTGTAGAGGAGAATTTTGGCTAAGACTCGAGTAGATAGGATTGTAGAGACAGCCTTATCGACCCGGGCAACTGACAGTGCAAAGGTGCTGAGGTGAGGAGCTCACAGAACCTTGGGTAGGAGAAATATGACTCAGAATAGTAAAGAACTTAGGAAACAGGCGCAAGCCCCACTCTCATCAAGTTTCTGGTCTTGAGTGATACAAGCCAGTGACAAGTGTGTGAAGGGTGACAAACACCCTGAGCTGAGAAGTGGTGTGTGCTTACAAGGCACATGACAGGGTTCTCTGTTCTAACCTACCTTCATGGAAAAAGTGACACTAAATTAACGTTAAGAATGGTTGGTTTTAAGAAGAGAACAGAAAAAAATACTCCGGGTGAAGAATAGAACATTATGATAAGATTATAGATGACACTTGTCATGTCAGACACAGGGAGGTGAGACAGGTATCAGGCACCCTCAAAAATGTCACTAATTTCCTTTTGACTTAAGCCAGTGACCCAGTCCTAGGCTTGTAGTTCCTGATTTTAGGCTGAACTCTCTCTCCTACCTCTGTGCTCTTCTAAGACAGACTTGAGCCAGTTTGCCCTGTGTTCATCTGAAGCTTCTTCTCCCAGGTAACTTGAAAAAAAAAAGGTGTCAAATAACATCTCTATCTGTTATTTAGAAATCTGTAGGACTCTTATGTATGTAGAGACTCCAGTCCCCTGTAAGTTCCCAAGTCATATACAGATTGTCGCTAATTAGTTGCTCTTTCCATGTTTCATCATATACATTCTGTATCCCTCTCATTATGCCAAATTATAAATTACTTGGTCATACAGCATTTTCTGGAGCATGGCTCTATGGGCTCCAAATATTTGTTCCTTGAAATTCAAATCAAAGGCAAACAAAAATATCATGAAATCTGCCCTTAACTACAAAGAATTTATATATCTTTGACATCAATATGCAGGATTTAGTCATATTTATTTCAACACTTCATAGTAAAAAACAAATAATTTTTATGGTCACTATGCTTGTTATATGATCACTTGATCTTCTTCATTGAATACATGTTTTCCTTACATAATGCATTTTTCTGATCTTCTTCCCCCCAAATTGGAAACAGACCAAAAAGAATCCTTAGATACTAGGCTGAGCTTCCATATAACACAGTAGTGACATGCAGTATGAATCAGTAGTCATATCTTAATCGATTTAGAGAGAATGTGCTATTGGGTTGTTAGGGATGGGTCTAATCTAAGTCACTTCTCAATTATAGGGCAGGTGAATCCTCTCAGAATTCTGCCATTTAACAGAGTGCATGTTTTAGTAATAAATTAATAAGATAGAACAGTAATTACCTCTTTAGCTCTTCCTATCTAGACTTGAGCCAGTTAGTACATTAAATTTGCTGTGAAGATGATCTGCTCAGTGTATGACTAAGGGCAAGAGAAATGAAGAGGCCAGTGCTTTTCTGGATAGTTTTATCATTAAGCTGATCAGCTCAGGACTTGGCCACGAGGAACACATTGTATCCTCTAGCAGAAAAGCTGTAAGGGTGGTTAACATGTGACATTTATGCACACACACACGCACACACACACACACACACACACACACAATTCCATCCCATGGACTCAGTAACAAGCCAAGTAACCTCCTAGCTGTGTTCACTCTGAACCCTTGTGATCTTCACATGAGCATTTGTGATCTTCAAATGATCATTTCATGATCCTGACAAGTGAAGACCACAAGATTTATCTCCTGCCACATCCACGAACATATCATTTGCCTAGCCAAAAAAATATGGTTATGTCATTCCAGTCAACTATTCCACTAAATAAAGAAATGTATTCTTGCCAAGCTTGATGGCACACACCTATGACCCTAGTACTGAAGAGGCCCCGGGATAAGACCAAGCTTGACACTCATAAAAGCTTCGTAAGAACTGATCCCAAAACATTAAGACTAAAAGAAGGAAAGAAGAACGCAAAGGAGGAATGAAAGAAAGAAAGAAGGAGGAAAGGAAGAGAAAGGAAGGGAGGAAGGGGAAGAGACAAGATAGAAAATCTGAGGAAGACAGGGAGACAAAGAAAGAGACGAAAGGAAATGTTGATAGACAAATGAATACTTTTTTCTTGTTTTTTTTTTTTAGAAATGGAATCTGAATAGCACCATTTTTGGATGCTGCAGCTCCACCCAGAGATTTAGCATTCACTGAAAGAAATGTTTATTGTGTTTATGTTGTAGACATAGCACTTTTCAGAACCAATTCCAACCATCAAGCTAATCTGCATGGCAGTCAGAATCAATCTCTGTTTCCTCTTGCATCATTATCATTAAACTGCATCATTAAACGGCAGGTTTTGGTCTTAGAAGATGTTAGGCCATTTAGACGTCACACTCTTAACAGAATAGAGGGCAGAACTTCCTAGGTGGTGTTTTTTGTTGTTGTTGTTGTTGTTGTTTTTTGTTTGGTTGGTTTTTTTTTTTTTTTTGGAAAGAACTTATTTTCATTATAGCTGAAAATGAAAATATTTGGTGAAGAAATGGCAGCTTCAGTATTCAGGTTACCGGGAGTGGTGGCTCATTAATGTTATCCCAGAGTTGGGGAGACTAAAGCAGGGGGAGTACCACAGCTTCAATGCAGTATGGATGACAGTAAGATCCTGTTTCAAATGAGAAAAACATTCAAGTAAAATATTCATACTGTGAATATGTCCTCCAGAGAGCAGCTCTACACTGGTGGGGTAAAAAAAAAATTTTTTTGCTTCCACATCTGGCTCCTAAAGTCCAGGCCTACCTTCAGCTTCAGTCTTGAGGACACTTTATCAATTAAATGTGTGTTCTGAACATTAGCAAAGCTAAAGGTATGCTGGACACTGGAGCTATTAACACACACATGCACAGGGAGAGGCAGAGAGAGGGGGGACACAGAGAGACAGAGACAGACAGACAGTTGGATGGACAGACAGACAGACAGACGACAGAGAGAGTCAGACAGACAATGACAGAAAGGACAGAGAGAAAGGGGGCGGAACAAAGGGAGGGATGGAGGGAGGGAGGGAGGGGAGGGGGAGGGAGAGAGAGGGGACAGTGAAAGAAATAGGACATACACGCACAGGAGAGAAAAAGAGACAGAGACAAGGGGAGGGAGTGAGAGAGAGAACACATCAGATCCCATGGTACCTTGGTATTCATCAGGTGCACTGGGCCCCTCCCCTGGGTGTGGAGCTCTAGCTTGATTCCCTCCCCAGGCATCTCTTTATCGCTCGCCCATCTTTCATCAGTGCCTGTCAGTGGAATATAGCCATTCCAGATGGAGAAAACAATTCTTAACAGAATTAGGAGAATGAGAAAAGGTTTTGGTCATGGAAATCCCCACTGTTTTATACTAATATTTTATTCATGTTTGGAAAATAGTGCTTGTGGCTGTTTCCATCTTCATCTGTTTTGGCATTTCCTGTTTTCATTCAGAAACCGAATGTATTACAAACAAGGAGAATCTTGGCCTAATTCCAGATCTGTATGCCAAAAGAGATCCACCAACTAACCAAATGGTTGTCAGATTTTATGAAAAGAGAGAGAGAGAGAGAGAGAGAGAGAAATTTTACATAAATTACCTCATAGAATCAAGCTCAGAATTTTCAGCACAATGAGGGAGAAAGCCTGCTAGAGAAAGCCAAGTCCTTTCTCCACTGACTAGTTGACTAGCAGGGGATGTAGAAGGCTATTCCTGCGGTATAGGGAAAGACTTTGGGGATGTAGAAGGCTATTCCTGCGGTATAGGAAAAACTTTGGTGATTACATCCTAAAAAAAGAAAACTGCCTTCTGAGTGTCTACATCCAGCTTCTCTTCCTGTTTCTTTCCTACTGACCTTGAAACTTGAGGAAATTTTGGTCACAGTTGATTGGGTGGAATCTGAAATTCACTGTAACCCTCAGATTCTATAACAACAATGACCAGAGAAATAAAGAGCTTTTGAAACAGATGGAAATACTTTCTGAGGTCATGATGCTTGCTGGAGTTGGGCTTCTTAATCCAGGGTAGTTCTTTTGCCACAATGACAGCTGATGCCACCTTTGTTGCCTAACTACATGATACCTATCACCAAGGCACCAACAATGAGAAGAAAATTGTCTTCACTCAGTATGAGATTCATTTAAGCTCTACTTATAAACAAATTTGCAAATTGCCTGTGGCTAACCTGGATTAAGAACTGGACAAGTTTTCAGAAAGAATGCTGTGAGCCACAAGCGACTGAGTTTAGATCAGAGCCAGGAAATATGACCCATTGAACTGTTAATCAAGAGGAAATATCAAATCAAATAGCCAGATCTATGCCTACAGTAAGAAAGGGGCTGGATGAGACACTGATAAGTTTGCGGTTTTCTTAACACAATTGAGAACTAAACCCTCAAGTGATGAGAGTAGGCAAAGGCAGTTTAAAGGAAATAGAACAATCTCTCATTTGGCAATTATTTCTGCCTTTTGACAAAGGAAAGTATCAAATATATTTTCTCAAAATGGATATGTAAATAAATACATTTAATTTTCTGGGAAAGCTACCAAATACTACTAACTATCCCCTCATGTTGTATATTTGATGTTAATAAATTACCTTCCCAGAGGTTTCTCTTATTTTTTTTTAAAGTACATTATTATTACTTTTCTTTTTACGCTCTCAAGACCAAGTTAAGAAACACTGATCCTAAGTAAAGGCTGAACAATATAAAGCAGGTACCCAACAACCTACTGAAGTGCAGCCCTGCCTGAATCCCAGGAACACAGGGCAAGAAAAAAGAGTCAACATTCACTTTATCTGTCAAGAGTTGAATTAATTTATCACTGATCTAAAACTCAAGGTTTTCAGTCCGGTATTGTTTCCTAACCAGCCAATTTTTTTCTCTTATTGGTTTATACTCATCCATAAATGCAAAATCAGTTTCCTATGAGTTCAATTACCAAAGAAAATGAAGTGCGAAAAAGATCACAGTTAAAATCTTCCTTCAGAATGATCCACGCAGATACCCCATTCCTTGTCACTACTTTTGAAAACTTGACTGAAACACAGGAATACTCAGAATAAATTTGCTGAACATGTCACAAGTTACAACAGATCGGGGAGAGGTGGTGAAGAGAGCCAAGGGCAAATCCTGCTAAGGACTCCAAATGAAGACGGGCCTTGTTTTCTTTACACATAGATTTGAAGCATAGGTATAGGGAAACACAAGACGCAGGTCACACTCGCTTCAATCTGACTTTCTCTTCAACTGTTCTTCAAGACTTCAAACTTCTCTGGACACCAACAGCATGAGTGCCACTGACACCTCCAGCCATATCTTGAATGATACCATGCACCTTCCTATTGGCATAGCCTGATCCTTCCATTAAGCCTAATAAAATTGTTCTTCTACCTTTAACGTTAGCAAAGTTAATTAATTCATATTAATAAAAAAAATGCCTTGGCAAACCCAGATGAAAACCCTTTCATTGATGCAATCAACTACTTTCCTCCAGATAATTGCCCGCTCAGGCTGAGAAATTGAAAGCATGCCAGGCTAAAATGCTTTTAAAGACTTCAATCAACATTCTCTCCCCCAAAATGAAGAAATAAAAAGCCAGAGGGCAGATCAAGGACCACACTCCACTCTTAACATTACCCAGCAACCTGTATTTATATTACCAGCACTTGACTTCCAAATTTGACCCTAGATTGGCCTCTGAATTGGTAGAGGGAAAGGAAAGGGCAAGGCCTGTATAGTCCAGGGAAAACAGAACAAACTGTCTTATTAAATTACTTATATTTCTAAGCAAGCTTAAAATAACACAGGACCACTCTCCTCCAGTCTTGAGATATGAAGTTTATTTTCAGATAGAATTTTGTCATTTCTTATTTATTTCTTTGGCTCTTCATACACTTAAAAAATGGATAAAGATGTCATTCTCTCTTTTAACTTCTTATAAGGTCTTGTGTTGAAGCAAATATATATGTAGTTTCCAGGAAAATAAATCAACAACATTTTTCTGTTAGGCATCAGTATCAGTTTCTAGTAACTCGAACAATTAGGTGTTACTGTTCAAAAGCAAAAATTGAAACTTTCTTCAAAGTAAATTTTGAAATACTAGAATTTGATACTACCAACAGAAGTATGTATGGAGAGGTGAAAACATTTACTAGGAGATTTTGGCTTTTGCCTAAAGTAACTTCTATGGTTTGAATCTGCCCACTTATTTTTGAGCACTTGACCAGCAGCTGATGTTTTGGGTTGTTGCTTTATTGTTCATTTGTTTGTTGTTTGGTTTGTGGAGTTTTTTTTTTATATAAGGGAAAGATTCTAGAAACTAAGAAATTAGATTTATCTGGCAGAAGTAGGTCATGGGCAGTGAGCAGATCTAAGCTTCGTGAAGTGAGCAGATCACCTTCTTGGCCACTGTCTGTCTTATGCTGTACTTCCTCTTAACAACAAGATGAAGCAATGTCCTGTGGCCCACTCTCCTAATGGCCAACTTGATGTTCAACTGGAGCATGTGAATCCAAACATTCACAGACTGAACTCTCTGAAACCAGGAGCCAAAATATATCTTTCTGCTTTAATGTTGCTTCTGTCAAATACTTGAACATAGGGACAATACAACTAGCTAATACAATAGCTTCAGCTTGTATGTGTACTACTTCCCCATGGCCTACTGATTTTGATCATCTAGTTGAACTTGATTAACCAGTTAATCAAGAGGGAAAATATAGATTGTCTCTTGATTGTAGATCGACTAATTTGTACATTTCATAAAATGTAGCTTTAAATATGGCTTTAGTTCATTTTCTCTGTCTTGTTAATATTTACTATTATAAGAATAAAGTAAAGACTACACCATACTGGTCCCTTTATACTCTCCTGTCCTAAGGTCACCTGTGAGGAGCATAGCTAATGACATTATTTGTGTACTCAAGATCTAAATTCCATTAGAAAGATGCAAGAGAAATGAACATTAAAGCAAGTCTCTGTTTTTAAATGTCATAAAAAATATCCTACCAGACATAGAGCCTAAGGGGCATATTTGTGGATGGTATATGATAAAATAGTTTTATGGAGTCAATCACAATCTATTATTTTTCATAATTAAATACTTGGAATTAACTGAACAGGTTACTTGGTTTTATGTTGTGGCTCAACGTTAAATATTTTTAAAGGTGTGTGAGCTTGAACACTTAATTGTGCTACTTAAGAAGGTTATAGAACTTTTGCTCAAACGTTGCTCAAGGAAAGAAGTCATTGGTTTTAGACCTTATGGGATTTGGGGATTGGTTCCAGCTTTGGTTTAATTTGAGACTATGTCTCAAACCAAAGTCTAGCAGTGCCTAAACTTCAACTGGCTTTTTATGATATACTGGCTCCAATTTATAGAGATATGTCTGCTTCTGCCTCCAGAATACTGGTGTTAAAGGCATGCATCACCACGCCCAGTTGGGATCTTAAGATTGCACATCCCAGTCCCACTTTCTGTGCACTCTCTTGCCTTCCTGACTACAGAGGCAATGAGAGCAACAGCTTTCTGCTTCCAGTGCCATGACCCCCCCACCAGGACTCACTCTATCTCCTGAGAGATATAAGCTTTCTCTCCCTTAAGTTTCTTAACAGGTATATTGCCAAACCAATGAAACAGATAACTAACTAATAATACTTACATGTCAGAAATTACCATTGTCTTACAAATGTCATCTATAGTAAATGTGATAATATTTATAAAAATTATGTTTAGAATAGTCTTCATTTTTAAAATGTTATGAAAAGGTATTTCCCATTTTAATAAGTCCTGTGTTTAAAAGTAACTTATAGATGATCATGTGGCTGGTGTGCCTGACCAGCTTATCTGAGTCTCTGTATTTTTTAATATCTTTTTCGCATTTCTGGTTTTTGTCACTAAACACGTGGATTTGAGGCTGCCATAAGCAGCTACATTAATTTCTAAGTGCCTAACATACCTGTGCTGTCCTTGTTCCTTTGAATTAATATTGAATTAAAATCACTTCCCAAGGTCAGTGTAAAGCTAAACAGGAATACAGAAGGAAAGAGCGTTCATGAGTCAATAAATGTTAACAGTAGAGAACAAGTCAAACCCCAGAAGTCATTCTCAGACTATCCCAACTTGATTTT
The DNA here is from genome assembly GCA_902729485.2 of Mus minutoides. Classification (NCBI taxonomy): domain Eukaryota; kingdom Metazoa; phylum Chordata; class Mammalia; order Rodentia; family Muridae; genus Mus; species Mus minutoides. The sequence goes on along the minus strand of LR753317.1, from coordinate 1,451,621 downwards.
TATTCTCAGTGTAGGCATACACCTTATTAAAGCCATGGTGCATTATTTTAAGAAAAAATTAATCTTAAAATGACTTTGAGGTCTGGTGAGATGGCTCAGTGGGTAAGAGCACTGACTGCTCTTCTGAAGGTCATGAGTTCAAATCCCAGCAACCACATGGTGGCTCACAACCATCCGTAATGAGATCTGATGCCCTCTTCTGGTGCCTCTGAAGTCAGCTACAGCTACACTGTACTTATGTATAATAATAAATATATTTTTTTTAAAAATGACTTTGAGCATTAACAGATCCAGGGGGACCATCTTATTTTGGATTAATTAGGCTTTGACAGTAATTTGTACCCAGTATAGTTATGTTACAATAATGACTGCTTGTAAATGATCTAGTGGATTTTAATTCTAATGAAGCTTAGGAGTAGACAATCCACTTACTGGAGAAATGGGCCACTGGAAAGATGTGACTTCAACAATCAGAAGAGACCCAGGACCTGATTCCGTGGGGTCCTTTGAGTTAAGGAGATTTATTCATACAACTGAGAATCATTTTTCTTGGATCTGTACACCTGCCTCCCCTTGTCAAGCCATTCACTATCTTCACTATCTGCCCAACTGGCTCTCACTCTGCTGCATAAGGTTCCTCAAAACCCTTCATCCACACACTCAGCATAAGACAGTTGCCAGAGAAAAGGAAAGAAAGTTTAAATTAAATCTTCAGGGCAATCCACGGTAGTGTTTTAGTTTGGTTCAGTGACAGACTCAACATTATTCCTTATGTACTAGAATTTCAGTTTTACCTGGCCTAGGATGAATATGGGATAAATGGTGAATTCAAATCCAGCCTTAACTGAAGAGAGCCTATTTTTAAAAAAAAATTAAATGAACTCAGAGCTGCTGCTTCCTCCTCCTCCTTTCCCTTTCCTTCCTTTCTCTCTCTCTCTCTCTCTCTCTCTCTCTCTCTCTTTCTTTCTTTCTTCCTTTCTTCCTTTCTTTCTTCCTTTCTGAAGCTAGCAGTTGTATATATTTACACACAGACAGTACACATGCACTGTAGCATTCCTATATCACTGATATCTTGCAAATCTTTGGTCCAGTTTTAAGTTTAAATGTGTTTCGTGAATTTCTTTATGCTACAACTATTTTGTCTCCCTTATATTCTCCTCTACTTTTTCCTACCTTCTCACATTTTTATCTACATTACGTTATCTTTTTTGCTCAAGTTTCCATCCCTAATTAATTAATCATGTATTAATAATCAAATTAATTAATTTTTCTCTCATCTCATGCTCTCACCAGCATCCATCTACATACATGGATGTGCTAAGTGCCTCTTCTTTCCCTCACATAGAACTGTATGTATATATAGCATGTATAAATATATATAATTTTATGTTTATGTACATATATATGCATATAGATGTATGGCATATTACCTATGATGTACTAGAATTATCTCTGTAGACACCATTTACCATAAAAATATACAGCAATACTCCCTTATCTGTAATGTGTATGTTTCAAAACCTCCATTGAATCCATGGGCAATGCCCAGCTTTAGATATTCATGAATCATTTAATCATAGTCATAGACTGACAAATGGATCAATTGTTTGTTCATTTGCTGTAAGGACATCATAATGTATACTTACACTAAATGAGTTACAACCCCACTAGATAATATAATTTTATGAGACCACCTTTACATATGCAACCCATTATTAGCCAAAACGTCCTTATGTAATACAAAATATTTTATTCTACATATATCCTTGTTATAGAAATTATTTTATATGCTAGGCATCATCATTTGAGCTTAACTGAAAAAAAAAAACAGAAAAAAACCGTACTAAAGTATCCTTAGTATGAAACTTTATGTGAATGTGGTGTGTCTCTTCTGTCAAATGTCTTACTATATACTTATGCCATTTCTCTTATGACAGGTGCCTTATAGTGTCCCTTTAGCATATCCTAATTGTCAACACTGTAATTGCCCAGATTTGGGGACTATGAAAAGGTTACTGGAAGACAAGCACTGTGATATAGTCCTGGCTGATCTGATAACCCAAGTGGTTGCTCAGTCACCAATGAGCAGGTTGCATATGCAACAAAGTCAGATTTTTATCATGCTACTCAGAAAGGCGTGCAGTTTAAACTCACAAGGTATTTCTGGAATTTTCCACTGAAAATTGTAAGACTGAAGCTGACCACAGGTAATGGAAAGCCTAACTTCAGATAAGGTGAAGCTGTTGTCTTGTATAAAATGCTTGGGGTGACTCTCATGAGGTTACCCAAAAACGAACATCATGTGGGTTGATCCTGAAATGTACTCTCAGTAGGAAAGTGAGGTTACAGAGTCCGTGAAGACGCCTTAGTAAAGGACCCTTCAAGCTTTGATCTGATCAAGGGGTCTGAGCTGGAGGAATTAGATGTTGTGATCTGCAGGGAAATGTATAGGAAGGGCATATAATTAGCAGGCTCTTAGTTCAGACAATAGAGACCCCAGCAGCTGCAAAAGAGATAGAATGAGAGTCAGACCCCATCCTTGGGAACCAAGCTTGCTGTGTGAAACTCCTCATCTTCTTCCAGTGCCACCAGTGCTAATTCTTACAACAGAATACTCTGAGCTGAAAAAGAGTTCTGTTGACTGGTGTTCTAAGCATGCTCCTCCAGAATGGTCCATTATTAAACTCTATTGCTTCTGCACACTTTGTCATCTAGGAGAGTTTTCTCTTCCACAGATATCTGCATAATGACCAGAATCATTGGGATAAACCTAGAAAACTAGTTCCAGGTACTTGTCTCTATTTCTTCATGAACTGCTTAGAGGTACATATCTATTTCTCTTGTTGCCCTTAGCATCAATTCACAATGCTTTAGGTAGCTAATAGCCCTTCCCCCAGCCTTATTTATAATGTAATTATAAATTCACTGAAGTCACTCATCCTATATTATTACATTGTCATTGTTGTTACCTTGTCTTTCACTGCTCCTCCTTCCCTCTGTCTCTTGCCTTCTGGCAGATCCCCCTGTCACTAGGTCAATTATCAATAACTATTTAGCTTTTCCTTCTGACCGAATGGACTCCTTGTTCTTTAGCTGATGACAGTCTTAGAAGGATGCAGCCAAACTGGCCGTTAGCTTCTGACCTCTCTATAGACAACCTTATTATGGTAATTGTAAGGCTGGAAGTAGCAGAGACTAGGCCAATTACACCTGTCCTTTTCCCAACTCAGCCTGGGTTTAAATTACTCAGATGGGGTGGGGAGCATGCTTTTGGCTCTGGCTGAACAACAACTTTTCTTCTATTCTTGTGAAATTCAGAGACAGACATTTCTAATTATGGTTGTCATTAGGACACAATGAGCTAGTATTTCTTTAAATTGCATCATTCTTTATCAAACAAACCAATGTACTATATTTTAATAAGTAACTTTACTAGGGTATTTTAAATTAAACAAATCTTTTAAATATATCTTCTTGAAATACAACAAAGGCTAAATGGAAAACATATCCACTGTTTGCCTTTGTAGTCACTTTAATATTAATGAATACAGAGATTTATGTAAATATTTAATATTAATAAGACTTTTAAATATGTTTGTATGTGGTTAAATCTACAAAATTATGCATAGCTAATTCTATAAATGGCTAACTGTAGCATACGTACATAATTATACCAAAGAATATATATATGCACATTATAGCTAAGTGAATTCATTTTTTAATTGCATTGTAAAAAACATTAGGAAGGAGAAGCTTTAACACTCATTTTAAAATTAAATTGTTGAGCATTATAGTAACACCCATATTAAATAATATGTGGCTATTAATTTAAATTGAAATTAAACACATATATACTTTTTTAATTTTAGCTCATTCCTAGTAGAATGTCTTTAATCAATTCAAGTTTTACATTAGCTACTTTTAGGGAGCTATTTTCAAAGAGAAACTTAAAAATTAGAGAGACACAAACAGCTTAGAAATGGCTCACGACTTCTTAAGTCCTTGCAAAGGGCTCTATAGGTGACTCAAGAGGAAGACTGTCCCTCCCAAGGAGGATTCTCCAGGGTGAGGCTTCCCAACCTCATTTTGGTGTCACTATTGGTTTTTCTGTCAATCTTCTGATGTTGGAAAAAGCCCGTGGATGACGGTGAAGAGATCAAGTTTTGCAGATACCTGCTCTTTTTTATGAAATAGTTCAGCTTCAATCAAGTGTCTATCTGCAACCTTCTCATACGGGGAAGGTAAGATGCTTTTCTGCTCTGTAAACATCTCCCCAGAAGGAGATAAAGTCTCTCTACAACAAAGTAGTCAAAACTGATTCATGGATTCACCGTAGGCCAGCTTCCTTCATAGACACACAGGACCCCTTTAACAAGAACCATCTCATTCTTCCACCAAATCATCAGAGTTTAAACATGAAACTTGATCAGCTTGGCCAATGTACTCTTCCACTCTCTGTCTCCTTGGTTTTCTTACTGGGGATTAAAAACCAGACCTAGGAAGGGGGATCTTTGTGAACTACATTAAATATTCACATCCAAGTCTTAGCGTGGGGCCTCTCCTAATAATTCTACATGTTAGGATTATCCTGGGTCAAATGTCAAACCTGAATTCAACTCCTGACTCTAGTATTTAAAACTGTAAAGACTTCACAATGTGCCTCTGAAGATGGGGATCAGGAGAGGAAATGTCTACAAATTTAACATGATCCTGACCTGTTTCTATGTCTCTCTCCAGAATCCTCATATCTGTCTTTTTCTTTTCTCCCCTTTCATTCTTCCCTTGGATGATAGAGTCATGGGCCTTTACAGTGTCATATATATATATATATGTAATCTACATACAAACAGGATTGAAGTCACATGTTTATTGTTATATTTTCTGGAAGAATAGTATGTTTTGTTGCCAACACCCACTCACCCACCCTACCTTCATTTCCTCTTGCTTCCTTTTCCTGTACTGATTCTCGGGTTTCTCTAAAATCACCTGGAGAACACCTAGGCAACAATCTTTCAGAAAGCTTCTGGCCTAGTCACACCCTACATGTTTATTCCATCTTTCTTTGCTCAAATCCTAAATCTTCTTGTCTTGTAGACTCCAGAATGGTAAAACTACATCTTTGGTTTAAGTTTTTGGTACCAATTTGCAGCAATAAATTTGCCCCAGAATTATTGAGTTATGGGGTGTAGCTCAGTGAAGTACTTCCCTGAAGGACAGAATTCAATCCCAAGGATCCAAGAAGAAAGTCAAGTGTAGTGAGCCATGTTTACAATCCTAGCACTGTTGAGACAGTAAAGGCAGGATCCCCAAGGCCAGCCAGTCTTGACTACTATACAATATATAAGCCAGTTAGAAAACCCATCTCAAAAGAACTAGAACTTAAAGGATAGACAGAACATGAGGGACAATAGCCAAAGTTGTCCTTTGGCCTTCATATACAGCTGCACCTGAACACACACACACACACACACACACACACACACACACACACACACCACCCTCCCCCCACAATCGCACATAAACTCCCACCCTACCACATATACAGAGAGAGAGAGAGAGAGAGAGAGAGAGAACGAGCTGTGCACACACACACACACACACACACATTTTCTTATAGTTACTAAGCACACAAACCATCAGCTGTCAGCCGTCCATGTCCAACCCCAGAAGAACCTAAGAAGCCCCCTTAGAAGCCTCCTTAGAAGCCCCCTTAGAAGCCCAGGTCCCTGAGCCCGCTATGGAACTGGAGCAAACATTTCTAACAAGGGTCCAGATGATGCTACTATAGTGGTCTGGTTACTTCTTTTGGATGTCTATTTTAAGTCATAATGATCATTGTTTAAACTTCAATATTTTATTTCTCACCTGATCCTGTCTGCTGCTGTTGTGACTTGGTGCATACTAAGGGTCATAAACCTTGCTGTCACTGAAAAGCTCTTAGGAGACCACTTGTTCCTCCTGTGAATGGCATTAATTAATGATTAAGCTTAGAGATGCAGAAGAAGCAAATGAGGTAGGAGTAGAGACGAATTATGAAGTGTGTCTTAGATTTAATCATTACTCTGCAAGACCTCATGGATTTCAGTATCTACTCAAATTGAAATCATTTTCCTTAATCCAGCTTGAAATAAATACAAAAGATAAGGGGAGAGAAATGTCAAATAGTAACCCAATAAAGTAAACTCTTCTCCCTTTCCTTGTTCCTCTCTCTCTCTCTCTCTCTCTCTCTCTCTCTCTCTCTCTCTCTCTCTCTCTCCACTTCCATTATGAACATTGTGGGCCTGCCTGGCAAGAATTTATCTCCTGTGGATTATCTGTAATTAGATTGCTAGCTGCTTTGGGCAGTAGCTGTGGGCTCATAATCAGGTTTTGTACAGTGCCTGGTATAGTCTCTTAACCATAAAAGCACACTCAATAAATATTTATTGATGATGGTTATCTTTAATTCCTTGGGAAGTGTAGCCAACTAAGTAAGCTCCCCTACTTAACTGAATGATAATGGAATTGATAAGCCATTATAGGGAGAAAGGACAGATCTGGTAGGTTTTGTAAAACCAACTCACCATCAGATATGCAAAGTGGAGAGTAGTATTTCGTACCCTAGGGGCATGAAGAGTATGATGTGTTACTTTGTGCCAAAGTCTAAGACAGAGGCACTGGAGAAGACAAAGGAGCACACAGCAGGTTCTTCAATGCGAATCTCCCTGCCCCACCCCCACGACATCCTTGAGAGTTGCTAATGTTTGTTATATTGGAGGTTTTCTCATCATTGATCTAACTTTAAAATTGACCTATAAATCAAATAATTAATTACTGGCAAGCAGTATCAACTGCCAGATGATTTTTCTTTGTTGAAAATCATGAAGATTACATAAGTTGATATCCGATCCTTGCATGGCTTATATCGTATCTCCCATCTACAAAACATGTCTGACCTTCAAATACGATGCCTGACATGAGGATGAAGTAAGCATAGATTGCTTTTCAAAATAAAAAAAAAAGGTAAAAGACTCCAAAATTTCTTCCAAAAAATATATGTCTAATTAAAAACACACATATATAGGGGTTGGTAAAATGTCTTAGATAGCAAAGACACTTGCTACAAAGCCTGAGTACCCAAGATCAATCCCTAGGACCAAACAGTGGAAGCAGAGAACCAATTCTTAAAAGATCTCCATTTATACCTATGGCATTTGCACACATTTAAATAAATAAATAGATAGATAGATAGATAGATAGATAGATAGATAGATAGATAGATAGATAGATAGATAAAATTATGAAATTTTGAAACAGTAGGTGATTTATATCTTGTGAAAGGAAAGTGAAACAAGAAATTCAAATGCCTCAAACACCCTGGGAGATTTTTCTTCTATAATCACACCTAGGAACAAGGGAGAGAAAGGCCATGTCTCTTTTATGCACCCAGGAAATTGACTAGTTACACTGTATCATACTCCTTTGGTTGACGGCCAAGCCAATGAGACTATTTTCTTGTCTATCTGATGCTTTACTGGCAAGAACTGTGGCAAAGACTTTTGTGCCCTTTCTCCTACTCCTCAGGGAACACATAGAGCTAAAGAACTACATTAAGTCATAGGTAAAATGTTTGGAGAGCGAGAGACTGAGACCAAGGAGTCCAAAAAGAAAACAGAAGGATTGCCCAACATGAGCTTGTACACTGGGACCTTGGCTAGAAGACATGACCCATTGTTTCTTACAGATGATTCCCCTGGAATTCTTTTCTTGGCTCCTCACACATGCTCACCTCTTGACCTTAACTATTTCCCTTATTGCCCTGCCCCTTGCCTTTGAGCTCTGCTCCTCTCTTCCATACAGAGAGCTTCTGTTGATTGAAAAATACTTAGATAAAAATATAAAGGCTTTCATGCCCGTTCAAAGAATAAAGACACCTTACCTTGGTCTCTTCCTAGAGCTAAGTTTAAAAGCCCATGACCTTCAGCACACAGAAAGGCTTTCTGTCTCCGTTAGGGATGTGGTTTTCAGGTCATTTTCTCTTCTTTTTGATCTATAACAAGTACATGAGAAGTGTATTAACAATTGGAGCTGAGGAGCCAAAAGTCCATCTCATGACTTAAAATGGGATTGGAATTTTGGCTTTCAGAGACTGCCTTGGGTTTCTTGGAATGGGGAGTCTAACACCCTGAAGACATAACTTCACTTCTCCCTGGTGAATGCTGATCATAAGGAAAAAAATACTTAAATAAATGAAATACAAGACTTTTGTTGTCGTTCCGTATGTTACCTAGCAGGATGACTCAAAAACTGGCATCAAAAATGATGTTCAGGGAAAAATGTGAAATAATTCCCTAAAAAGGTTTTTAAAGCCAGTATAACTATGTAAAGTAGAATAAAGATCACTGGAGTATATAAAGGAAGTTAGAGAAAGACTGTGTGACAGTCACAAAATACAGTTCATGGAAGAAATAAGTTGTACAGCAGATTACAATGATTGTCATTTATAACAACTTAGACTTTTTATGAAGAACCAGAAAAGAGGAGGGGGGAGCTATGCTGGTGGTCCTGATTTGATCATTCACATTATACATATATCTAATTACCATGCTCTGGCCAATCATTTTGTGTAAATATTAGATTTCAGGTATTTTTTAAAGCAATTGTAAAAAAAGGGGGGGAGGGGAGGGAACGGGAGGGGAGGGGAGGGGAGGAGAGGGGAGGGGAAAAAAGACAGAAGCTGGACATGTGGTGGCTCCTGTCTATAATCTCAGCACTCAGACAGCTGAACTCAGAAGGATTGCTACCAAAGTCAATGCTAGCCCAGGATACCTGGCAGCCTTGAATACACATCTAAACCTCTTCTGAAGAAAATATGAACAAGTAGAGACAACTCCAAGGTAAACATTGTATCTTCATGAGCTTAAAAACCTGAGTAGAAGGCAGGTGTGAGTTTCTGCAATCCCTGAACTTCTATGGGAAGTGGAGACAGCAGATACCCAGGACCAGTTGGTCTCTTGTATGAACTAGAAAATCAGAAAAAGACCCTGTTTCAAACAAGATAAAAGGCAAGGACTGACACCCACGGTTGCTCTCTGAATTCTATATGTGTAGACACTCATATAAACATACTCATACATAAACACATATGCCATGCAACACACATGTACACATAAATATACAATCAAAAATATAAAACCCAACAACAACAAAAAAATAAGGTGGAACAGATAATGGCCTGAGATGCATACACACACACACACATGCACGCACACCCACATGAGCACACATTTTATAGAAACAAATGTTTAAAATGAAGAACTATGTCAGGCTTTGTAGGTTTCAATAAGACAATGGTCTATGTACATGCACTTAGTAATTAAAAATAAATTCTAGAGAACTATAAATTCTATACTTCATATAGTCTTCAAATAGCTTATAAAATATTTATTTAAATAAAAACATCCCCATGGAAGAACAGCTCAGGGGCAGTGACTACCTAGCTAGCATGCACAGGCCAGGAGTTCAGCCCTCAGCACTGAGGGTTTTTAAATCTCTGATATAAACCGCCCATGGTGAGTAATCTCATTTCTATCTACATCCCCTCCTGGAGTCGCATTCAACGGAAAGAGCGAGGAGACCTGGATGCTGATCCAGGCCATTGCCTATTTCTACTTTCTTTGACAAACTGTTTCATTCTTTGGTTCTGGGTTGCCCCTTCTATGACGTCAGCAGCTTGACAGAGACCACACCTGAGACCCCTTTCAATTCAAGTAGCTCAGCCAACCAATAAAGCTCATGATGATGTTCTGTTCAAAGACCTATTTAAATCCCCAGCTACCCTGTTCACTGGCTGTGGAAACTTGTTCACAGGCTGTTTCACTATATAAATATGGGAATGATGATGCCACACATCTACCATAAAGTGCCATGACAGCAACTCAGGACAACAATGTAAAGAGCTAGTACCTTTCCTCCTGGCACTGCGATTGTTCTAAGATCCATGAGATAGCCATACAAGAGATAATTGCTAGTAGGGAACAGTTTAAGGACTTGAGCACAGCAATGGATCCACACAGCCTTGCTGTTATATCACATCTCAGTCATGTCAGTTTTCTGACATCAAGGAAACTGTTCCTATTACTCACTGTTGCTATTAAGATGTCATTGTTTTTGTTGAGAGAATGTAGACTTTTTAGGGGGGTTCCCAGCTTTATACTTTTCTATATATTTCAAATTTTCTAAAATAGAAGTCACTTCAGAAGCAGGAGAGAAATACCAGCCTTTTGCTTGTTTTAACTCTTCAGCATCTGTTACATTAGCAAGTAACTACTCATGACTGTGTAAACTGCTCTCTTATTGACACTGTACCTGTTTTTGGTCTCAACTAAAGTGTCCATTATCCTCACATATTAATGAGAACAAGACTGACTTTATGAATCAATGCTGTAGGCATCACCTATCTGATATCTATGGAAATATTCTAATTCCACCAGACTTCAAAGAAGGTTCTCTCTGGATATGGGAAGCTTCTTCCCAGGTTTAGCTCCCATGGGGAAGATCTTGTTATGCATGCAATGATAAATAAAGTTGAAGGAATGCTCACGGGTAAATCTTCAAAATTACTAGTTGAGTTAGAGATACAAAGAGACGCTAGGAGCAGATACAGTAAGCTTCAGATATTGGGACTGTCCCCCCAGAAGCCCAAGGTGGTGAGGAACTCTGTGGCAAGTACAATCTCATCTCCTGATAAAAGGCAATGTAAAGCCCATAAACTGTGCCTTTCATCACTCCAGATTATCAATGACAGTGCAGGATTCCTAGACCAGAAGGAGGAAAATATTCCAAAAGGAAAACCAGAGAGAGAAAGTTTCCAAGGGAGCCAAAGAAGAGATGTGAATCTGTGGGAATATTGGGGGTTAGAACAGAAAAAGAGACAAAGCAGAAAAGAAATGACTTTCTAATTAGAATAACACTTTTGATTAAAATATTCCCAATAAATTACATATCTATAGTGCCAGAAAAGACAGAATAGGAATAGCATTGAGAACATAAGATTTATCAAGCAAATTTTATTTTCTCTCTCTCTCTCTCTCTCTCTCTCTCTCTCTCAAGAATGAGAAGAAATTCTGGGTTTTCTGGTTCTTTTTTAAATGTGCTCTCTAATTTATCGTACTTCTTACTCCTCTGGATTGCTGTGCCATTCTGGAGAAATAGCATGCTTGTCTACACTGAGTACCTGATTGTACATATAAGAGCAATATTGAAACTGATTGTCATATCACAGCATTGAAGAAGATCCTCAAGGTAGCAAAACCAAGTGAGTAGAGAAGGAGATAAATACATACCATTCGGATGAAGCAAATTGGGATGTATGCCATGTTTTCAGAGTACATACATAAGTTATGGCAGATGACCTGCCAGGAATAATTAGGGTTCACTATCCACTTCTGATTCATGTAGGAAGACCCGGCATAGTCATCAAAGATCATCAGCACATCTCTTGAGACTTTGAAGTTCAGGTCAGCAAACAGACACCTGAGGGCATCAGTAGTGTCTGAGCATCTTTCATCATAGAACTGCCTTCAGAAGAGAAAGGAGAATTTTTTTTAATAAAGCCAATGAACAGTGAGGTAATTATCATTGCTTTGCTTGCTAAATTTAGCCCTTGTAACTTAAATGAGGAGAAAAAAATATCCTCAATAGATGTAATAGGAGATTCCTTTCCTATATTAAATTATGATTTATTGGTGAGCAGACTGCCTGACTAAAGGAGTTCATTGGCCAAAGATCAGATGGGAAATGCATTGGTAAAGCCAGAGGTATCATCAGAATGAATCAAGTTCAATTCAAGGAACAAATAGTAAGAAATCCAGTCGACAAAAAAGAAAGCATGCTCCATGTTGATATGACTGTTGAGGAATGTGGTCAGTAAAGCAGAAGCTGTGGTCTAAAGAGGAGCTATCAAAGGAAACTCGTGGGGAGGAGTATGTGAATCTATACAGAATATAAAATGTAGAGCATGCAGGACTTATGTCTTCAGAGTGGAAACTAAGTGATAGCTTTTGTTTCAAAGAGAATAACTACTTAGAAGTGGAAGTATCAATATGGTATATACAGAAGAATGCAGCATGCGTCTAGAGAGATAGCATAGTTAAGACCATTTGTGTTTGCAGAGGACCAGAGTGTGGTTCCAGATTGTACATGGTGTGTCTGATACCCTCTCTTGGCCTATAAGGGTATTGCACACACAGGATAAACATACATCCTTGCAAATATATATATATATATATAAATTGTCCTTGTTACATTCTTAAGGTCCATTCCACTCCCTCTTCTTTAAATAAAGGTTTCTGTTCTTAAAGTTGGAGCACACAGAACTCTTCAAATGTTTCAGCATTTTGGCTTTTCAAGTCATGTTGTAGAAATCATTCCTTACTTAATATGAATATATTCTAATACAAGTTTTGCATTCTGACTTTCATATGGAAATCTTCAGATTCTCATTTGTTGGGAAAATTGACTTCTCAGAAATCACTTCTAATTAGTCTGTCAATTCTCTGATTTGTGATGATGTCTAAGTTGTATATCAAATACAAACTAATTCTACATTCTTTTCTCTTTTTAACCTTAGTTTATTTGTCTAGTTATTATTTTATTTTATGTATCATTTCTCTCTCTCTCTCTCTCTCTCTCTCTCTCTCTCTCTCTCTCTGTGTGTGTGTGTGTGTGTGTGTGTGTGTGTGTGGTGTGTGAGTGTGTGTGTGTGTGTGTGTGTGTGTGTGTGTGTGTGTGTGTGTGTGTGTGTGTGTGTGTGTGTGTGTGTGTGTGTGTGTGTGTGTATTCCATCTGGGTGCATGTGATCATGCATGCCAAAAGACAGTTTTAGATGCCCTAGAGCTGTAATTATAGGTGGTTTGTGAGTTGTCAGATGGAAGAACTGAGCTTGTATCCTTCAAAAGAATAGCAAATGCTCTTAACCACTGAGCCATATCCCCAAACCTTCTCTTCTATTCTATTCTATTCTATTCTATTCTATTCTATTCTATTCTATTCTATTCTATTCATTATTTTAAACCTTTCTAAGTCAAGTCTGTCTTTGTGCTGATACTGTCTTAAATCATATTATTATTATTGTCATTGTAAATTCTTATAATTTTATTAAGGATGTTAACATGAATAACACTCATATGGTCTTTTGAGTTAAATCTCTTCTCTAAGCATCATCAATAATAGGTAAGTTATATAAGTGGAATCTCAGTCTAAGAATATTTTAATTTTACCTTTTTCTTACACAATAAAAAAATGGGTACAGATTTTTCAACTAATAGTAATCTCTCCTCCATTCAAGGTTGATGTCACCCTGAAGTTCTTCTAAGTGCTGCCTTTTCAATGTCTTTTGTCATTGTAGTCGTTCCCTCTTTCCACAAATCTTTTCATCTAGTGGCTTTTAGATCTATTGAGGTTGGCTACACATCCCTCACTAGATGGCAAAATGGCTCTTATGCCTTTTTGGGAAACCTATGTTCTTGTTCATTTGAATGCTTTATATTTTTCTTTTTTTTTTTAAGTTAACAGCCATTGCACTTTTTATATTTCTGTCTTCTATTCTGTAATTTTTTCATTTTAAATCCCTTTTCCCATAGACATATATGAGAAGTTCTGAATACTCATTATGTTAACCTCCTAAGAATTTCTAACTTTCTGTGTGCTTTGTTCTGTATAATTTCTTCGTATCTGACTTCTAGTCTTTGCCTTCTTCAGATGCACTTAATTATCATGCATTTTATCCATTGGATTCCCATTTCCATGACTTTTCAATTGTAAAAGTTCTATTTGGTTGTTTTTTTTTCTATTTGTTTAGTTTCTTAATAATTTGTTCTTTCATTCTTTAATCACTTTGTGTGTGTGTGTGTGTGTGTGTGTGTGTGTGTGTCTGTGTGTGTGTGTACTGAATTCTTATGTGAAGAAAATTGACCTAAGCTATGTTTTAAGTAATAATAGCAGCTGCCATGTGTTTACAAATGGTCTCTGAGAGACATAGGTCTGTATTAGGAATTGTCCTTAGGGTCAACATCAACAGCAGTGGAAAGAGAAAGGAGAAAACCTGTGCAGAGAAAGCAGAGGAGCCATGATGCCTCCCTATAAAAGGTAAGGCTGAGGTGCTTTTAAAAAGTTGTCTCCAACTTCCTGGCCCTGGCATTCTTGTTATTTTGTTGTTAACGTTGGGATTCTGTTCTTGATGCTGTCTTTTTTAGGTTGGTTGTACGATTACTTTCTTGCTTTTTCAAGGGTGTAATTTCCGTCTTTGTGTTGGTGTTTTCCCGTTATTATCCTTTGAAGGGCTGGATTCATGAAAAGGTATTGTGAGAACTTGGTTTTGTCATGGAATACTTTGTTTTCTCCATCTATGGTAATTGAGAGTTTTGCTGGGTATAGCAGCCTGGGCTGGCATTTGTGTTCTCTTAGGGTCTGTATAACATCTGTCCAGGATCTTCTGGCTTTCATAGTCTCTGGTGAGAAATCTGGTGTAATTCTAATAGGTCTGCCTTTATATGTTACTTGACCTTTTTCCCTTACTGCTTTCAATATTCTGTCTTTATTTAGTGCATTTGTTGTTCTGAATATTATGTCTCAGGAGGAGTTTCTTTTCTGGTCCAGTCGATTTGGAGTTCTGTAGGCTTCTTGTATGTTCATGGGCATCTCTCTCTTTAGGTTTTGAAAGTTTTCTTCTATAATTTTGTTGAAGATATTTGCTGGCCCTTTAAGTTGAGAATCTTCATTCTCATCTACTCCTATTATCTGTAGGTTTGGTCTTCTCATTGTGTCCTGGATGTTTTGAATTAGAATCTTTTTGAATTTTGCATTTTCTTTTATTGTTGTGCCCATGTTCTCTATGGAATCTTTTGCACCTGAGATTCTCTCTTCAGTCTCTTGTATTCTGTTGCTGATGCTCCCATCTATGGTTTCTGATTTATTTCCTAGGGTTTCTAGCTCCAGAATTGTCTCACTTTGGGTTTTCTTTATTGTGTCTATGTCCCTTTTTAGGTCTTGGATAGTTTTCTTCAATTCCACCACTTGTTTGGTTGTGTTTTCCTGTAATTCTTTAAGAAAGTGGGAGTGGGCAGGTGGGGGATCAGGGCTTTACCCAGCTGTGAACATTGTGACATCTAATAAATGGCAGGGCAAAGATATGCACATGAGTACAATAGTGGCTCACATGTTATAGAGGTAACCAATTGCAACTTGAGAGGAAATATATGCCTGGTACTATACATCTGCCCAAGAAGCCATGGTTGGAAAGCTTACAAACCCTAGTGTGAACCATCACTTATTATTCTGTTATATGTAGATAGCATCAAACTGTCATCTAAACTTATATACCATAGATTAGTGCACCTGTCAGACCTCAACATAGACCATAGACGTTGCTTTGTGAGGTGAACAGTGACTAATCCAGAAACTTGCAACTCATGAAAGTGGAGAGAATGAAAGTCAGAGAAGTGGTCAGCTACAAAGGAGACACCTATGTCAACATCCCTTGCCCTGGGAATGAGGTTTAGAGGCAGAAGAGTGGGCAGAAAGATTGTAATAGCCAGAGTACTAGAGGACCAGAGAAAAGTGGTATTTTCTGGACATAACAGGACTACTGTCCTCATAAACTCACAGCAGATGTAGGTGCCAACATAAGATTCTAACAGGAGATGGGAGAGGCTCACCAGCTTTCAACCCTGAGCAGCTGTTGACAGTGGGTGGCTTCTAGGAGGGGAGAATCAGTTTTAAAGAGGTGGTACCAGGTAGGTTGACCACACTCCAGTGGATGGTTTCAGACACATCAATATAATAGGATCACTAATTAAGAAATACAAAAGGAAGCCGGGTGTGGTGGCGCACGCCTTTAATCCCAGCACTCAGGAGGCAGGGGCAGGTGGATTTCTGAGTTCAAGGCCAGCCTGGTCTACAAAGTGAGTTCCAGGACAGCCAAGGCTACACAGAGAAACCCTGTCTCGAAAAACCAAAAAGAAAGAAAGAAAGAAAGAAAGAAAGAAAGAAAGAAAGAAAGAAAGAAAGAAAGAAAGAAAAAATAAAAAAGAAATACAAAAGGAGACAAATGTTAGAAAGGAGAAACTGGATGAATCTGGGAGGACTTTGGTGAGGTGAGGGTTGAATAGGATCAAAGTATATTGTATAAAATTCTCAAAGAACTAGTGAATTTTTTATAAGAAATCTTTATTCTGTATAGAAATTAACAGGGAAGACAATTTTTTTCCTGGTGGACAGAGAAATTTTCTGTTGAATAAACTGCTTACTTTTCTTTTGCCACGGCCTTTTGCTGAACCTGTATCACATCAGCGAGCTAGTTTTAGGATTTTCAGTTTAGAGGCAGGTGTTGCAACAAAGCCCATTTCACTTGTTCTCCAATCTCTGGGTCACTTGTAATTCCAGCCTTTGCAGTTCAGGCATCTCTAACTTTTCTGAAGCTTTGAGATCCGTTGCTACATTTTGTCCTCACTTCTAGATTATTTTTGGAATTTGTGTCTATTGGTTTAATATCTGATGTCTCCAAAGGCAATGTTTCCTTGTTTGAATCATGTATTCACAAGGCACCAACTCCATAAAGTGGAAATGACAGAACACTTCTGATTTTTACAGCTTCACTGAGGAACACACTATGAAATTTGCCTTTTAAAGAGCACAGTTTAACAGCTTTAGCACATTTGCACCATTGAGTAAATGTTTTTAAAGTCAAGTTTAAAGCAGTTTTTATCATCAAGCACACATAGAGATACATCTTTTACTTCCTATTACTTTCTAACCCCTCCCCCACTCCCTTTAGGTAACCGCTAACTATGTATAGAGTTCTGCATTTTTGACAGTCCATATAAGTAGAACCATATAGAGCTGGGGTAGTAGTTGATCACTATGCAAGCACCAGGATCTGAGTTCCATCCCCAGGATTCACAGTTTTAAACAGTCCTCCATCATGGTTACTTCCACTCCTTTGACCACAACACCAGGGAAGCTGAGACAGGCAAGTGCCTGAGTCTTGCTGGCCAGCAAGCCCAGGAAAATTGGGAAGTTCCAGGTAGAAGGGTGATATACTACATCAAAACAAAACAAAACAAAACAAAACAAAACAAACAAAACCAGTTTACAGCATACTGAAGAACAAAACCAGAACATTCCTCTGGCTTCACATCCACATGGGTATGCACATGCGCATACACGTACACCATATGCATTTTCGATTTATCACTGTCTAACGATTGCCTTCCAGTGATCCCCTTAGCTAAGGGCATTGTGTCAGTCAGAAGTCATATCTTCACAAAACAGGGCTTTGTTGCCTCCAGATTTTTTTTTTTCTCACAAGAGTCATTTTTGTGGTTGCATGCATATCCAACAAGTGACATTTGGAAACTGACAAGCACCCTTAGCAAAAGAACTCCTGCACAGTCCATGGCTTTGTTCCTTTCCTGCTACAGGAATACAAATAATTGACTTATGTTCATGATAAGAAGCATACAAGGAGTCCAAGTTCCAGCTAAGATCCCTGAGTTGGAAACCCAAGTTGCTCCGTCAGGTGACTTGGTGGGAACAACACTAGTCAGCAGAAATGCAACACAAGTGCCAGGTATAATTTACATTTTCTAATAGTTACATATGAGAGAGAAAAAGAAATTGGTGGCATTGGGTTTGCTAATATGTTTTTGTTGTTGTGTTTGTTGTTCTTTGGTTTGGTTTGGGGTTTGTTTTGTTTTGTTTTTTCAGCACAGGGTTTCTCTGTGCAGTCCTGACTGTCCTGGAACTCACTCTGTAGTCCAGGCTGGCCTTGAACTCAGAAATCTGTCTGCCTCTGCCTCCCAAGTACTGGTATTAAAGGTGTACACCACCACTGAAAGACCTTTGATAATATGTTTTATATAGTACTTCCAAAATATTTCCCTTTCAACCCAAAATGAAAAGAAATTGTTGAGCTGTCTTTTATATGAGGTCTATGACATCCTGTAAGATAGTTTCAAAATATTTCCTTTCAGCCTACAATAGACAAAAATCATTCAGGTCTGTGACGAGATATATATATATATATATATATATATATATATATATATATATATATATATATATACACACAATACCTTATACTTAAAAATACATCTGGATTTGAACTCCCCACATGTCAAGTGCTCAGTAGTTACCTGGGACCAGTAGCTACTGTGTTGAACATCTTAACACACTTTTATGTAATGGCAACCAAAACTACTTTAATAAGAAATGCTAATGATGTTTGTGACTTGCAAGTTTCTTGTTGCAGGGAGCTCGCCAGGAATTAGTCATTCTGTCATCAACTTTAAATAACAAATTTTAAAAGAGCCAAGTTTCTTATTAGTGTTAATAATATGACTAAATCTTCCACAACAGACAAAATGTTTAGTTAAAAACAACCATCAAATTGTTAGCCACAATCCTTTCTTCCCTCCAAAACAAGCAAACAGGAACCATTGTCTCACAGTGTGTGGCAGTGTCTCTCTCAGATACCCCAATATAGAGAGCCATGTCAGAAACTTGAATGATGGCCACAAAAGCAGTGAGGAGTGGCCTGTGATTCATCAAGCTTGATGCCCAAGGGCAGAAGGGGAGAAGCCACAATAGGTTTGAACACAGACATCACCACCAAAAGGATGACGGGATTCCCAGTAGTTAGGACATTTTTACTTTCTATCCTTTTCCATTCTCCTTAAATATATCTCACCTCTATGCAACATAATATCCCGTGGAGGGAATAGTACTTGCTGATTTCATACTTCATAGCATTAAGATTGATGGAGCTAGAATTTGCCCTGACGTTGAATGAGCACAAATGTTTTTCATACATAAATATTTAGTCCCTTCTAGAAATGTAATGTTCTATAAGCCAGGTGAGTACTCCTTACCTTCATAGGTTCCACAGATGAATGACCAATTGACCAAGGTCAAGAGAAAGCTTTCTCCATTATCTCAGATGTGGGAGGCATTATCAACAAAAAGTCAAGAAAATAACAGGCAATTTATGGATGGACTTTTGGGATATTGGGATTAAGCATACATTTTGGGTGTGGTGAAGTGTTCATGTGAGTGTGTAGTTGAAGTGATTTGAGTTGAACAAAAATGTGTCATTCTTTACTGTCCTCTCTAATTGTATGGTTTGAAAAAGTGTAAAATGTAAAAGAAAAATGAAGGAATTGCAAACGTTATGGTAAGAACTTGGTTGCGTGTAAGGTGAGTTCTAATGTAGAGGCATTCTTTGTGCTGATTCTGCTTTGGATACATTTGGCTTACTGACTGTTGACCCCTGTCAATCTCTTCAAGTGGTGTTACACCAGTTTATTGCCTATCCTGATGAAATGAGGGGTTTTAAAATATTGAAACGTGGCCACAGTGCCTGGTGATTTCTGAAACAGTAGGTCCATCCAATGCCTTTCAGATTAGTCAAATTGTAGGCAACTGTAATTCTGTCTGCCTTGGTTCTTCTTTGCCTTAACACATGTGATGACAATAGCAATCAACTGTGATGAAGAAGTATCCTGATGAAACTGAGCTGAGAATCAAGGCATTTCATATGACAAAGGATTTGATTCTACTTGGAAATGCAACTTAAGAAGAACAGAGTTGAAGTTAGGATAGTTTTAGAGATAGTAGCAGTGAACACTTTGAAACCATACTCACTGGCTTCTATAGTAAAATTAAGTCTTGCATGGCACAGACCCCATTCTTGCAACCTCTCTGACATAAGTGTCCATTTTTGTTCTTTTATTGAACAAAAAATGTAATCATAGTGAGGCTAAACCATTGGTTTGAGGTCATCTACTTTAATTTGGAGTTATAATTCAAATTCTGGCCAAATGAAATCAAAGGCTGACATTTAACTGCCTATGTTATGTGTGGTCATCCAGTCCACAGGTAATACTAAATTGTCTCTATAAAGCCCTCAATTTGAAAAGGTATATTACATCTAACGATATTTTCCTCAGGGCTGGAGAGATAGCTCGGTGTTCCTAGCACAGGCCGAAAAACCTGGGTTCCATCCCCATAACCCCTTTAAAGCTAAAGAGATGCATGCACAAGATAAACAGAAATACATGCAGGTAAAACACCAACACACATAAAATGCAAATAAGAAAAACATTTTAAGTAATCATATGGAGCAGGGCACATCTAACGCCAACATTTAAAGTGGAGATGGTGGATCCTGGCTTCTCACTAACCAGCCATTTAGTTAAATTAGTAAGTTCAAAGTTCAGGAAAGTCTCTGTCTCAGACAGAGAGAGCAATAAAGCTAGACCTTGATATTAACCTCTGACCTTGTTATGTATGCATGGAGGCAAGCATGTCCATATGCATACATAAAGTACACAAATACATTTTTAAAAATATCTTCACCATATATACAAATGCCTAGTTTCTATGAGGTCCCTAATTAGCACAAATAGTATCAGAAAGATATGAAATCTCCCACAATAGCAGAAAATATTTAGCAGATTTGGATGGTCATCTGATCCATTTTTTAGATAAAGAAAGGGGATCCATTAAAATAAGGCATCCATACATTTACACAATGAAGTCCTACTCAGCTATTAAAAACAATGAATTTATGAAATTCTTAGGCAAATTGATGGATCTGGAGGATATCATCCTGAGTGAGGTAACCCAATCACAAAAGAACTCACTTGATATGCACTCACTGATAAGTGGATATTAGCCCAGAAAATTAGAATATCCAAGATACAATTTGCAAACACAAGAAAATCAAGAAGAAGGAAGATCAATGTGTGGATACTTCATTCCCTTAGAATAGGGAAAAAAAAATACCCATGAAAGAAGTTACAAAGTTTGGAGCTAAGACAAAAGGATGGACAATCCAGAGACTGCCCCATCCGGGGATCCATCCCATAATCAGCCACCAAATCCAGACACTATTACATATGCCAGCAAGATTTTGCTGAAAGGACCCTGATATAGCTATCTCGGGTGAGGCTATGCCAGTGCCTGACAAATACAGAAGTGGATTCTTACAGTCATCTATAGGATGGAACACAGGGTCCCCAATGAAGAAACTAGAGAAAGTACCCCAGGAGCTGAAGGGGTCTGCAACTCTATAGGTGGACCAGCAATATAAACTAACCAGTACCCCCAGAGCTCGTGTCTCTAGCTGCATATGTAGCAGAAGGTAACCTAGTCGGCCATCATTGGAAAGAGAGGCCCCTTGGTCTTGAAAATTTTATATGCCCCAGTACAGGGCCAAGAAGTGGGAGTGGGGGGGGGGGTAGAGGAGCAGGGCACAAGGCATAAGGTATAGGGAACTTTTGGGATAGCATTTGAAATGTAAATGAAGAAAATATCTAATAAAATTTTGAAAAAATAACTCTAAAAATAATAATAATAATAAAATATGATATCCAATAAGGATGCAGGAAAAGGATGTTCCAAAAGAAGAGGAGTTATAGAATAAATCACATGCTGGGAAAACAGCTCGGTCAGTGAAATGCTTGCACTGTGTAAGAATAAGGACTTGATTCTGATTCCCAGACCCCACATACAAAAGCAAGGCACAGTTGCACATGGTTGTATTCCCACTGATGTCTGGGTTAGAGACAGATGGATTCCTGGAGCTCACTAGTCAGCCAGACTAGTCTAACTGGTGAGTCGAAGGTCAGTAAGAAAGCATGTGATGGCTCTTAGGGAAGAAGACCCAAGATTGACTAATGGCCCCGAAATACATACACACATGTGTGCACCTACACACATATACACATCAACAAATGTGTGTGCGTGCGTACACACACACACACACACACACACACACACACACACACACACACACATGAACATTAATGTGGTCCTGCTATTTATATAGCTAGCTGAAAACTAATTTTCAATTCCTAGTAAACTGTTAAATTTAGATTTGGGCCACCCAGATGGTTCAGTGAATAAAGGTGCCGGCCACTAAGCCTGGAGACCTGCATGGCAGAAAGAACAGGGTCCTGTAAGTTGTCTTCTGATCTCTGAGTGTGCACCATAGATGCAAGTGTCCATATATATGTAAACATTTATACAACACATTGATGTTGTCAATTGAGGTCAGGGAAATTAGAACTTCTGGGTCCTGGAAAGAATACACACACACATACACACACACCAACAACAACAAATGAAATAGGTGAATTTTAAAAATGTAAACCCAATGAAGATTGAATAAGCAAACATAAAATAAGGTTAACTATTCATGCAGGTTCCTTACTTCAGTGTCTCTCAGTTTCCTGTTCATCAAATTTTACTATAATCATGACTGTAATTATAATAGGAAACATAGCTCAAATGCATATTGGTCTGCCCTTGTTCTAAGTAAATACTTGCTTAGGTTGTTTCTACATACAAAAGATAGTGTGATTGTTCTCATTTTAAAGATAAGAAAACAGAATCACTTGTATTTATTATGATTTGTATGCTATAGTGCACATTGGGTGAGTTCCTTCAGGTAAAACTTGGTAAACTCTTGATTAATAGATGCTAACACTAAAGAATTGAAGAGACTTTGAAATTCCCATCCCTTTAACATCTCCCTAAAGACTGACCCCTTTACAAATGAGTGTTTAATCTACTCTTCTGTCTGGCACATGTTTTCAGTAGAGACTCTCTGCCTGTGTTTTGTGGCTTTGTAGACTAAAGGAGGAGTAGAGAAATGCTCACAGAGTTTGAATTTCAGATGTCTGCTTTCCTCTTCCTTCATCCTTAGAATCCTATAGTCAAAGTATGTTTTGGGAATTGAGAGATGCAATGTGGCACTCCTGGAGATGTGGCAATCCTGGCAGAGGTCTGGCTTAGCACTTGGAAAGCCTTGGCTTTCAGTCCCCAGCATTGCCCCTCACGACAAAAAGGAAAAACAAAAGTCAGACCAATCAAACAACAGAACAAAACAAAAATCGTAAAGGAGCTAACCACAACTAAAAACCATGCCCTAGATTTTGGAGTGATACAGAAACTACATCAGGGTAGATGACCGCCTAGATCGGAGGGCTTGGGGTAATCCTAATATCTTTACAAAACAAGAGGATGCCTCATAATCAGTAAGAGTCTCCAATTTTAAATCAATTTTTATGTAGAAATGGGCTCCAAATTTCTGAAAAGGTAGTGTCATGCCAATAGGAATACTTTTTACAATCCACCATGTTGGGTCATGACATTGATGACTCTTAGTCTTTTTGGTATCCTGTCTTTGAGAAAATCTTACAATCTAGGAAAGACCTCCTAAAAATGAACAGAGGCACACACAATTTTTAGTAGATCATCGTCCTTCACCTCTCGGGATTCCTTATGACATGGACAGTACGAGAGACGTTTACTACTATATGGGTCCAAGTTTGGTTTCCGACTCTACACGAAGGACAACCCTCTTCCTATTGTCTAGGAAGTACTAGAATCCCCGTGGTGGGGAACGAGAAGTAGCCTAATCAACATAGTACGTTGAGTGGTAACCAATTTTTATTTTTTTAATGATGACTTTGGGGATGAGTCTGTCTGAGAATATAGTTGAGAAAGAGCCACGTTCACCTGTAATATAAAAGGAAGGGATGTTGTCAATTGAGGTCAGGGAAATTAGAACTTCTGGGTCCTGGAAAGGATACCTAGCTGTTGAATGACAGATGGGCTGGGGAAAGGGAAGAGACACTCCAAAGTCAAACTCTCCACATTAGGTCTTCTTTCCTGAGTTGATTTTCCCATGGGGTGACATGATGGCACTTTCTGCTCTCAACTCTGTTACAACTAAGTGGATAGAGCTGAAAGCTAAAATATACAAAGAAAGAAGGAGAAAAACGCTAATCTAACAAAAACAGCCTCATCTTTTGCTATGAAAGGAGGCTGATATGGCAAGAAGCAGCAGATTAAATGGGAAGCTGGGGCAGGTACAAAATCATATTAAACTATTAAAAATAAAGATAGAGGAATGTTGCAATGCCAATTATTTGCAAGAAAAAAAGCACAACATTACCAGAGACCTTTCAACAATGAGATGAGTGAGATCTGCTTTAGATGTACAAAGAAGGGAGCCTTTTGTTCTCAGCGTATATTTTAAATTAAATGCTATTGTATAATTAATAGACTCTAACATTATGCATGAAAGAATAGCATGAAGTAAGATGACTATTTTAATCCCAGAAGCCACTTTGAAATCTCAAAAACAAGACAGACCATGTGTTCTAAACTATGGGAAATAAATTACTCAGGTTTCCATTATCTTCATCTTTAAAACTCAGGTTCTTAGGCCATTCTAATCACTGGAATTAAAAATCTTAAGGTTAGAGGCATAAAAGATGTCTCAGCAATTTTGAGCTGTTATGGGTCCTGCAGAAGACCCTGCTTCAATTCCAAGAATCTTCGTGGTGGTTCATAACCAGCTATAACTCTATGTCCAGAGGAGCTAACACCTCTATTGGCCTCTATAAGCACCTATATGCATGTAGTACACATAAACACATTCATGCAAGCATATATATATATGCTTAATTATATTTACATATAATAAAATTAAAACTATATAATATAATTATAAAATTATATATATAATTAAAGTTAAAGTCTGAAACTTCATTTTTAAGCACCCAGAAACTATATGGAAATACATTATTCCTATCCTCTACTGACAGACTGAAGAAAACACTATCCTAAGAAAGTGAACTTCCTGAGGCATAGGCCCATTCTCTCGGCTGCTAGTTCATCTTTCATGCTGCTGATAGCCGAGAATTTTCTCTGTAGGGTGAGAGGGGAGGGAGGAGAAGGTCCCGGTTCCCAGGGAAGCCTGACCTCACCCGGGCTTCCTGTGCTTTCTGGGATCTTTGCCCGTTACTCGCTCCTGCACAGCTTCCATATCCCCACCAAAGACTTCTGTGTCATCAAAATGTTGGAGCATGAGGACAAATGGCACCAATGGAAAAGGAACTTGAACTTCATCTTCATATGTCCAAATAGTCATTCAAATCTCCTTCAGATGTTTGTCTTGTGCACACTTTGTCTAAATAGAATAACAAGTGATAAGGTTTGAAGAAGCAAATAATTTTTTTCATCTAATTGTTTCTATTGGTTTTCTTTCTAGTGATTCAGGATATAGTCTAATTCCCCAAAGAAAGAAAATGTAGGTAAAATAAGACACAATAAAACAAAATCTAATTCTTGGGCTATTGAGAATAAAGAGATTGGCAGAGAATTCAAATTATGAATAACCACGTGAGTGCATTCATCCCCTATATTCCTCCCTAAGTTTCTCAATTTACAGTCCCCCTGGGTCCTATAGATCACCCTGTGCTAATGCAAAGCTCCAGGTTTCAGCTGCAAGGTGACTTGAAAGAATCAGGGGGATTCTTCTTATGTCTTATTATTTTTATTATTATGTCCAACTTACTGCTCACTGGTGAGTAGTGTATCACAGAGAGTCAAAGCTGCTGCCACCCAAGGTGCCCTGCTCCAGTTTCACAAGGGCAACTCTGCACCTTCGCCCTGACTCTTCAACATTATTAGTGGAGCGTCACTGGTCAGAGGCAATATAACCTTTAAAATCTTTGTCTCATTTGTTCATCCATTCCTCGTTTACAAGATAAAATAGCAAGCCACTTTCTGAGAAATTATTCTTACTAGTTTTTATGTGTCCACCTGTTCCTCCACTTAGAGGTAAATGTGAGCTCCCAAAAGCAAATGACTATTGATTACATTCAAGGAAACCATAGCCTCACTCAAATGCTTCCATTGTCTTACTGTGTCTTTTGGGATGAATACATTCCAGCTTTCATAGCCATACAATGAGGATGTTCATATCCGAATCAAGTAAGTTCTTGTATCTACTTTACACCTATTGGTTGAGTTCTTCTGTGTATTAGGATTTGTGATACATGGGCAGTGTGAAGCTTTCCACAAGCATGTGTCGTTATCAAAGTGTTCCAAGGCTCATGGAGGAACCGACAATAAACAAAGCTTTAGAAGAGCATCTAAGGGAGGGCACAGTCTAAATTGTTACTGGGCAGAAGGAATATTTTGGGAGGATCCTGCAGAGGTGATAGCATCTGAGAAGACAGGTAAAGGGAAGAGAGGTGAGTGTTAAAATGAAAAAATGGGGATGGAGAGAATCTTGCTACCCTGAAGGGGGATATCAGGAGAAAGTCATGAGGGTGCTCCAGAACACGGCTCATTAAATTTTTGCCAGTAATCTGCCTAAAGTCAGACAAGGGTGGAGAGTGTGAAGTCAAGCTGGGTGGAGATGGTGAGATTCAACTCCAGATGCTGGAGTGGTAAGGAGCAGTTAGACTAGGAAGAACATTCCCTGGGCCTGGCAGAGATAGTTTCATGGCCTGGAGACACAAAAAGTCACTCAGTAATCCCCAGGAGGGATGGAACATCCTTGCTTTTGAAGCTGGGTGAGATCACATTAACTGAATTGAACATCCTCCCCGATACACATCATCTGTCATTTAGTGGGTTCTAAAAAGTGACATTGTATGTATTCAATCACTTACCACCTATTGACTGGAATAACACACTCCTTCTCCTTAGGGAGTGGCTTTCACTGAGTTTTCCCTGACTGATAGACTGTGGATATTTTCTAAAACACCGTATGTTATGTTTCTGGTGTTCTAGTCACCCATGAGAGCAGTGGAAGGAACTGTGAATTCAACAACTAACCATGTGAGAGACAACCCATGACCATTCACAAGCTCCAAGCACACTCAGAACTCAAGGCTCTGGGGGTTCTTTTCCTCATCAGTCCATCATTTTGAGGCCATGCTCTTCAGGTAGGCACATCAAATACTTAACTCTTCTCAGTAGCAAGTGACAGCTCATTGGCCACCCTCATTACCCATTATTCGGAACCTTAAATGGCCACCTTCCTTCTGTCAGTCACAGAATGACCACAGCCTGAGGCATAGGCTGCAAGCAGAACTACCTACCTAGAGTTCAAAAGCTTCTCTTATATCCTTTCGCCATGCTGCAAAGCATTGACTTCAGCGCCAATAAAAGAGAAGCAGCTCCACATCTGATGTCTGAACAAACTGGATCTGACCAGGAAAGCACTGTAGTGCCAGTCAGGAAGAAGTGTGATGAGATCATTTGTTTTATCTGATAAGGTTTTAAGGACATGGACTTGCACAACAGAGCATCTTAGTTCTTTGGAAAACATTTGGGAATCACCAATTAGCCTGGGAACATTAGTCATCACTTACTAATAATCACACCAAAGGAGACAAATGCTCTGACTATAGGTTAGTCAGCAGCCTGGGTAACAGACAAGCAAGAAAGCCAACTGGCTCTCTCAACTCCTTTACTACAGGCCTCTCCAAGATGAGGAACATGCTGGTATAAATAGGCCCAGACTCTCAGGATCCCACCCATGATTCAGGATCCCACCCATGATTCAGGGTCCCACCAATCACTCAGAATCCTACCAATTTCTCAGTATCCCCACTCATTTATGACCTAGGAAGCTTGTTTTTGCAATATACCTAGATTATGAAATCTACCTTGTTATAGCAGCAACTATAATACTATTGTGAAAATACTTATTTTCTTGTCTCTATTTTGTCTACTCTTGCTGTGGCTAGCATGTAAGACTATAATCCTCTGGATTTTGTAAAGGTATATAATGTGGCTTACATAATTATATTTTATAAAGTTTAAAATATTTGATAGTTATCAGGAATATTTATGCCATAATAGAAGTAAGCACTTTTGTAAATGTAACAGTAGAGTTTCCGGGGTGATAGCTCAGTCTATAAAGTGCTGGTCACAAAAATACAATGACATGAGTTTGATCCCCCCACACACGAAAAAAAACCCACAGACAGTGACAGCTGAAGCTGTTCTGTAGCCTAAGCATTCACACACACACACACACACACACACACACACACACACACACACACACACACACACTAAAGTGACTGATGTTGTGGCATATGCTTGTAATCCCAGCATTGAGATACTGAGGCAGGAAGACTGAAATCTTGACTCAGTCTCAAGCATCAAAGCAAAACTAATCACACCTCACACTCTTTTAAAATTGTGTTTATTGGCCGTTTATTATACTGCTTTCTGTGCTGTACCAAGAATGATAATAACTGTACTCATGCTACCAATAGTAATAATATTTATTGGATAATTTTAGTGATCCTAAAACAAGTGAATCTTTTACAGTTATGCTAGTCAATCTTGCCAACAACTCTTTGTAGCTAGTAATATTAGCTACAGGTTCACAGTGGGAAAACTACAATGTAATGAAATTCAATATCTTGTAAGTAGTCACAAGGTTCAAAAGTAGTAGAGCCACAAACTCACTAAGTCTATGCTCTGTTGCTTTTGCCATTATGCTATACCACAATTAATGCACAAATATAGGAAATATATGCACTTAACTTCATGAAAATTCTGGATATGGTGAGAAAAACATATACACATAAATTATGGAATAGCAAGGTGGAAATCACATGACTTGCTGAGGAACAGGTGGTAAAATCATTAGAACTTCAGTCTCACCAACTGTAGAAGTTCCAGGTGAGTGAAAAAATTCACATCAGAAAAAATGAAACACAAAACAAAGGAAACAAAAACTAAGATGGTTGTGGTACCTGGGGAACATCTGGGATTGATCTCTGGTTTTCATGTGCACACACAAAATGAGCACATTTGCTTGCGCACAAATACCTATAGAAATCACATATATAAAAGGAGGAAGGAAGGAGCGAGGGGAAAAGGGAAGTAAAATGCAGGAAATGTAGAGACAGAAAGAGTGGGAAGAAAAGGAAAAATAATAGGAGCGAAAGTGAGGGGAGGGAGGGAGGGAGGGAGGGAGGGAGGGAAGGAGGGAGGGAGCAAGTCATGGAAGCTTCTTTAGGGGTTAGAGGAGGAGAGTATGGATGTGGAAAGGTACATGCAAACTTAGAAAGACAGCCACTGCTGGAGAGGAATGAACAAGTTCAAAGTTATTTCTATGTCAGCTTGGAAAGGACAGTGCCAGACACTTGTCTTTGTCCCCTGGGAAAATGAGCTTCGTGGCGCCATCAAAGTCTCAGAGTCCAACCGCATACAGTAAGTGTGACCTCTAGCAAGTAACCTATTCTCCATACACATCGATCGCTGTGACCTTGGTATTCAGTGATCATATTGAACACTGCTCCGTTGAGTAGAGATCACTTGTTGGAGGCCTAATAACTCCATATTTGACAAGGAAGGCTTTTGGTCAAATGCACTTACTGTTTGATTTTGTTGCATTTATTATGGTGATGGCTCCACTGTATTAAATAATGTTGATGTTCTCACTGTGTTTTCTCAGAGATGACAGAGTTTTGCAAAAGATATTGAGTTTCACTAGGTTTTTAAGCATTAATTAGAGGATTGAAGAAATGGTTCAACAGTTAAGAGTACTTACTGGCGTTCCTTAGGTCTTGCAACCGGTTCCCAGAACCCACATGAAGCAGATCACATTCACCTGTAACTCCCTCTGCAGGAGAACCAACTCCGTCATTGAGCCTGTACAGGTAATGTATTCACAGGCACACACACACACACACACACACACATACACATTTTACAATCAGTAAAATCATTTTAACAACATGAATAAATGTCTTTTGGTAGAGAGCTTGTCTAGTATACACAAAATCCTGACTTTTGATTCCTGAATTACATGAACTCAGTGTGCTGGCACACAGCTATAATCCCTGCACTCAGGCAATAGAAAGAGAAGGATCAGAAATTCAAAGTCATTTTGATATCTTGTTTAGATAAATATCTACTTTGAGGCAGTCTGGACTACATGAGATCATATCTAAAGAAAAAAAAAAGAACTGACTCTTTTCTAGTATAAATATATGAAGTAATTCATAATCTAACTACCCAGCATTGCTTCCAATGTGTTTACTCCCATTTGGTTACAACAGGTATGATGCTGTTCTATGACTCATCTCATAATACATATGTCTATATATGTACTATGAATATATATATATTTAAATCTTGCCTTTTGTTTTTAGCAATCTGTTGATTTTACTGAATGGTAATGCAGAAAGTGACAGTGTGCTCACTGGACAATGACCAAATTCAAAATGATCCTTGGCTATTTCCAAATTTATCTCACATAAAGAGTTAAAGATTTTACATGTTTGCAAAATAAACACACACGCGCGCACACACACACACACACACACACACACACACACACACATCTTACAAAGTAAGATGTTCTATTGCTCAAAAAGAGATTGTAGGATACTAAAACACAGCCTCCATCTTCAGCCTCACAAAGCTTGCTAAAAAAACACATGGAACAAGGTTACCAATGGCCTGAAAGGGTGCCTTAGCAGATCGCACCGCAATTTCAGGATACCTTCTTAGCTGTTCTGCACCACAGAGCACAACACTGAGTCTCTTTCATAGCATCCCAAAGTTATCGTGCCTGGAAAAGCTGGTCCTTGCCTGCACTGCTCCAAGTGCTGGGGTTGGAAACCTGGTACATTGTCTCATAGTTCTCAGTAGAACCTGGTGTCCGCTTTCTCACTGGCTCACTTGGCCTGTCCTTTCTAGGCACTTAGAGAACATTTTGTAACTTGCGAAATAGAAAGAACGCTTTGAAAACAGAATCAAGGTCTTTTTTTTTAAGGGATACACAATGTTGACAGAAATATACTCCAGAGGAATTTAATGCAGCTTTTCTGGGGCTCCTGGCACAGTTTCTTTCGTGCATCAGTAAGTGAAAAATGAGTACGGGAAACTCCTGACAGTAGAACCGGGCTGGGGAGAGCCCTTGCCTCCAAGCCAACGATTAGATTCTACTGTACAAACAGAGAGACAGCTGTGAACTGCTCACCTCTGGAAGGTAAACACTAGGAAGGGAACACCCTCCCGTGGGCTTTGAAGCGTTCACCTTGTAAAAGGAAAAAGGATGGCTTTAAGGAGCTCTTCATGCAGAGAGAAGAGGAAGCTCTTTGAAGTCGGGCTAATTCTGGGTCACTGTGAAATCGGGTTTCTGTCTACAAGCACTTCTGACCCTGTTGGACCAGAAACAATAGGACCACAACGAAATCGGGTTTCTGTCTACAAGCACTTCTGACCCTGTTGGACCAGAAACAATAGGACCACAACGAAGTGCTTTTTCTCTCTTTTCTTCATCTGTAGGAATAAAGAATGGGAAATAAAATTTTCCAGAAAAAAGATACAAAACCCTAACTACCAAGAGGTAGCTCCCAGGGAGCCATTCTTCAGCATCTCCTTCTCTGACTAAAAGGTATTCGATTAGAATGCATACCTCCAAGTGGGTGAGTTAAAACTCAAGCTGAGCTGTAGCTATAATTCAATGATTGCAAAGGTTCCAGGGGGTGGGGTAGGGGAAATTGTCTACCCTGTAGTGTAGGTAATAAATAAAATGTGTTTCCTCTGGAAACATAGTTGGGAGATTAAAAAAAAAAAAGATAAAACTTTGAGAACTGAAGATTTCCAGACAAAATATAAGAATTCTTTGCTTTGGGTGTATTTAAAAGTCACAGCCAGGCTCCTCCTTCTGATGTAAACTTCAGTGACTCCTTCTGATGTAAACTAAATAGCTATCTAAGGCCCTCTAGCCCAGTGCTCCTCAACCTTACTGCTGGGCACGCCTTTCATACAGTTCCTCATGCTGAGGTGACTCCATTTTGTTGCTACTTTATAACTGCAATGTTGTTACTCTTATAAATTGTAATATAATTACCTGACATGCAAGATATGTGATATGCAACCCCAAAATGGGACATAACCCACAGGTTGAGAACTGCTATTCTAGAAAGTGTTTTTCCAAGACAGTTGTAAAATTCCCAAATGGAATATTGTAGAATACTGAATTGATTCTTCTGTTTGTCCAAAGAGTTCAGCAGACCAGACAAGACCAGGAGCCTACAAACCAAATTCAAGCTCTTAAGTTCTATTATTATTATTATTGGTTACATTATTTATTATTAGTATTTCAAATGTTATCCCCTTTCCTATTTCCCCTCCACAAACCTCCTATCCATCCCCCTCCCCTGCTTCTATAAGGGTGCTCTCCCACCTCACCGCCTTGGTATTCCCCTACACTGGGGCATCAAGCATTCACAGGACCAAGGGCCTCCCTTCTTATTGATGCCAAATAAAGCCATCCTCTGCTACATATACAGCTGAAGTCATGGGTCCCTCCATGTGTACTCTTTGGTTGGTGGTTTACCTCTGCAGAGGTCTGGTTGGTTGATATTGTTGTTCTTCCTATGGGGTTCCAAATCCCCTCGACACCTTCAGTCCGATGGTTGGCTACATGCATTCACATCTGGTAGAGCCTCTCAGGAGACAGCTAAATCAAGCTTCTGTCAGCAAGCACTTTTTGGCATCAGCATTGGTGTCTGGGTTTGGTGTCTGTATATGGGATGGATCCCTTGTAGATATGCAAAGACACAATTTACCATCCCCATCATTCTGCCATGTGACACAGAGGAGAATGACAAGCTGTCTCCAAAGACCTGCATATGGGTTTAGGTTACTTACACTACATCTTTGAAGTTTTATAGTAATGGAAATGCTAAGCATGTTGTTGTTGTTGTTGTTGTTGTTGTTGTTGTTGTTGTTCAATTATTGTCATTACTTCCTAGAGAATGTTTTATTGGGGAAACTGGGTGTGTAGGACTTCCGTTCCTGTTGGTGAATGTCTTGGGGATGTCAAGTGAGTTTGACTGGCAAAAAGCTAACAGGGACAGGTTGTAGAATTGCTTGCCATGTTGGCCACACAGCTTTGACTCATGGGGAAAATGTCTTCATTACAATGATTTCCATGAACTGTGGCTTGGGGTTGCTCAGCTACCGTAACACAGATAGATGTAAGTATGGGCAAACTGATGGTAGCTGATATGATTTTTAAGATAATTTCATAGAGCTTAGGCTATAAGGTCCTTGGAGAGTTAATAGCACTTCCCTTAAGTACTGATACCTAATATCTGAGAAAACTCTGAAAATCTTTCTCAGCATCTAACACAATTTCAAATTATATGAAGCGTCTTCTTTACAACCTATGTGTTGGAAAATGTGTATAAATCTATATCATTTTCATACAAGACAAAGCTATGCACGTTCAACAGCAGACAGGGTTTGTGCTGGGTTTTGTGTGTGTGTGTGTGTTTGTTTTGTTTGTTTAGCATACCTTCTCAAGATCTGAGTCAGATGATAAAGACTCGGAGATTTGGGCACACATGTTATATGACTAGTTTGTTTCTAGCCCTCAGCTTCATCTATTATGCCCAACTTAATTCTTATTGTAACCCTCTACTTCTAATCCTCATGGAGCATTTTATCTCATTTGAGCCATGTAACATCATCTAGATATAACTATTTTTTTTCCAAACTTACAAATTAAGGTATTGAGTTCATTTCAAATCAGGCCAGTGGAGAGTGAAAGCAGGAATTTTCTACCAGTAAGTACCTCCTACCTACGAGAACAAAAGCTTAGCCTCCTTAGTCAGAATCTAGCTTCTGTCCATTCTCCCTGACATCATGCAAGTGCCTGTACAGGCATTCCCCAAATGACAGATAGATCATATTCCCATACTTTGTTTTGAAATCTGAATTTAATCCCTATAGAAACAATGTTATAAATGGCAGTTAAATTCCTGCCTGGCTCAGGAAAGACAATTTAACCCGTAATGTAAATGAATCACTGTAGACTAGCTGGACAGAATTCTGGGATCTAGAAATAGGAGACTCTTGGTGACAGCCCTTCAAACTACCAGATGTATTTGCATTTTTATAAAAGGTGCCCAGTGTGCCAGAACGAGGAGGAATGGGTGCTGATGTGATGTGTACCATTTCAGAAGGCACTGGAAAAGAGCCAGTGAGCCTAAGAGAGTGTAGGCAGCCAGCAGCAGTTCCTAGAAACCAACAGCCAAAGTGATTTCCTTCAAAAGTCCTCTTTTTTATGTCTTTTTTTCCCTATAAATAACAAAAACAACGACAACAAAAAAGAAGTAAAACCAATTGTACAAAGAACAAATACTGAAGATAAAGGCAATGGAACTCAAGCTGCTATCAAACTGAATCACAATGTACATGCCTGAGTGTTCAAGAAAATAAATATTATCATTGTAAAGGCTACAACTCTGCTGGCCCTCTCCTCCCACCGCTCACAACCTTACTTCTGCTGGACCCACGAAGGAAATAATTTTCTGCCTCTCTCTATAGCAATCTTTTTTTTGTTTTTATTCTTTGAAGACCTATGCACACAACGCTAAATTATTTCATAAAATCTTGACCATTTGTTGTTATACATAAATAAAATTGCCTCTTAAGCCTATTTTATGTTCCATCCCGTTTGGTTCAACATTACGTGTGTGGCATTGAACCAATGCATGAACCAATGCATGAACCAATGCATGAACCAATGCATGAGTTCTTTTATTTTAATTGCAGTATATATTCACTTGGCTTCAGTTGTTATAATGTCATTTTTGATGGCTATGTTTGATTTTTAACATGGAGAAATCAATTACTTATGTCAAGAATCTCTATCATGCCTACACCCAGAAACAAAACTGCAGGTAATAGTAAACCAAACGGCTTGATTTTAACGCAGAATTCCAAAATACTAGCTGAAAAGTTGCCATGAATTTGGTCCCCACGAACAATGTGTTAGACTTATGATTCTCCTTGGGAGTTGGCTTTCATTTGGGCCATTCTGATGAATAGTGACATTTTTGTGCTCTTAAGCAGCATTTCCTTGATACTTAATAGGACTGAACATATCTGTTCATTCCACTGCCCAATTGGATGCTTTCATTTATTTTTATCTTTTAAACATTAATTTAATTTTAATCAACAGTGTTATTCTCTAGGAACTGCACCTTTCTTTGTTTTTGTTTGGTTTTTTGTTTTGTTTATATTATCCCCATTTCCTGATAATGGCTAATTTTTTTCATTAATTAACTTATTAATTCATTTACATCCCAATATCATCCCTCTCCTCCCATTCCCCCACTCACACAGCTCCTCCCCCATTGCCTCCCCCTTCTCCTGTGAGAAGGGAAAACCCCCTGAGTAACACACACACACACACACACACACACACACACACACACACACGGCACATTATGTCACTGAAGGACTAGGTGCATCCTCTCCCATTAGAGCAAGAAAAGACAGCCCAGTTAGGGGAACAGGATCCATAGGCAGGCACAGAGTCAGGGGCAACCCTCACTCCAGTTGTTGGGGGACCTGCATGAAGATCAAGCTGCACATTTGTTTCATATGTGGGGGTGGAGTGACAAGGTCCAGTCTGTGCATGCTCTTTGGTTGGTGGTTCAGTCTCTGGGAGCCCCCAGGGGTCCAGGTTAGTTAACACTGTTGGTCTTGCTAAAGAGTCCTTCTCCTCTTTGGGTCTCTCAATCCTTCCCCCAACTTTCATTTCTAACAGTACCAGCTGAGGTCCTTTGATATTTAACTGTTTCCTTATGCATCTTTTGTGCATTTGGTTTGTTAGAGTTCACGGTTGATTTGATTTTATATATTGTATAGGCTCTTAAAGTGTTTCTTCTGCTCTGTGGTATAAATTCTTACTTTCTGATGTCTTTTGGTGAACAGAAATTCTTGGACAAGTAAAATTGCTCAACATGAAAAGGTGCTTGCCTCTGAGCCATACAAGTGAATTCAGTCCTTGAGCCCTACATGATAGAAGGAGAAAACAGAGGCACATACACAAATAAATACATGGGGTTTTTTTGTTATTGTTGTTGTTTTGGTTTGGTTTTGGTTTTGGTGGGTTTTTTTGTTTGTTTGTTTGGTTGGTTTTGGTTTTTTGGGGGGGGGGTTGGGGGTTTTGGTTTTTTTTGTTTGTTTTTTGGTTTTTGGTTTTTGGTTTTGGTTTTTCAAGACAGAGATTCTCTGTATAGCCCTGGCTGTCCTGAAACTCACTTTGTAGACCAGGCTGGTCTCGAACTCAGAAATCCTCCTGCCTCTGCCTCCTGAGTGTTGGGATTAAAGGTGTGCGCCACCATGCCCAGCTAAATACACATATTTCTTTCTCTTTTTTTTCATTTTTTTATTAAATATTTTAATTTACATTTCAAAGGCCCTGCTCCCCTACCCACCCAATCCCACTTCTTGGCCCTGGCATTCCCCTTTATTGGGGCATATAAAGTTTACAATACCAAGGGGCCTCTCTTCCCAATGATGGTCAACTAGGCCATGTTCTGCTACATATGCAGCTAGAGACACGAGCTCTGCGGTACTGGTTAGTTCATATTGTTATTCAACCTATAGGGTGGCAGACCCCTTCAGCTCCTGGGGTACTTTCTCTAGCTTTTCCATTGGGAGCCCTGTGTTCCATCCTATAGATGACTCTGAGCATCCACTTCTGTATTTGCCAGGCACTGGCATAGCCTCACAAGAGACAGCTGTATCAGGGTCCCTTCAGCAAACTCTTGCTGTCCTATGCAATAGTGTAAGAGTTTGGTGACTGATTATGGGATGGATCCCTGGGTGGAGTAGTCTCTGGATGGTCCATCCTTTTGTCTTACCTCCAAACTTTGTCTCTGTAACTCCTTCCATAGGTATTTTGTTCCCTATTCTAAGGAGGAATGAAGTATCCACATGCTGGTCTTCCTTCTTGATTTTCTCATGTTTTGCAAATTGTATCTTGGGTATTCTAAGTTTCTGGGCTAATATCTACTTATCAGTGACTGCATATCTAATGGCTTCTTTTGTGATTGGGTTACCTCACTAAAGATGATATTCTCCAGATATATCCATTTGCCCAAGAATTTCATAAATTCATTGTTTTTAATAGCAGAGTAGTACTCCATTGTGTAAATGTACCGCATTTTCTGTATCCATTCCTCTGTTGAGGGACATCTGGGTTCTTTCCAGTTTCTGGCTATTATAAATAAGGCTGCTATGAACATAGTGGAGCATGTGTCCTTTTTACCAGTTGGAACATCTTCTGGGTATATGCCCAGGAGAGGTATTGCTGGATCCTCTGCTAGTACTATGTCCAATTTTCTGAGGAACCGCCAGACTGGGGTACAGAGCTAAACAAAGAATTCTCAGCTTAGGAATACCAAATGGTTGAGAAACGCCTGAAAAAATGTTCAACATCCTTAATCATCAGAGAAATGCAAATCAAAACAACCCTGAGATTCTACTCAAACCAGTCAGAATGGGTAAGATAAAAAATTCAGGTGAGAGCAGATGCTGGCCAGGATGTGGAGAAAGAGGAACACTCCTCCATTGCTGGTGGGATTGCAAGCTGGTACAACCACTCTGGAAGTCTAATTATAGAAGTTATTAGATTTTTAAAATAAGTCCATTACTGTCAGAAAACAAATAACCAAATATGCATATATCTATCTGTGAACCCTCTTCTACTTAGTTGTCATTCCCTGCTACAAGTCTTTATTACTTGCTAAAGTAAGTGCCCCATCTGTTTCTTATTCATATATTTCTTCTGTTCTGATCTTTCTTTTACCTTTATAATTCAGTTAAAAATCCCCATTTCTTTCTGTCTGCTACTTTTTCTCGGTTCTCTCTCTGCCTCTCTCTCTCTCTCTCTCTCTCTCTCTCTCTCTCTTGCACACAGATATGCACATAGTTTGTGGTTTTGTTAGAACTGGGAAGGGCTGACATTTTTTAATAATATTTGAGTCTCTTGATGATATGTCCTGTATGTATCTAGGTCTTTATGTTTTCTCAAGTTTTGAAATTTCCAGTTTAAAACATTAGCACATGTTTTTTTTCAATTTTATTTTTATATATTTCATGTTATTAAGGATCAAAATCATAAATGTTAAATTTATATTTGGTTATTTAGAAATTCAAGAATAATAGCTTTATTGAGGTATGATTCACACACAATAACATATACATACTTAAAATGTAAAATTTGATTAGTATTGGCATATGCAAACACCCAAGAGATTGTCACAA
Organism: Mus minutoides; assembly: GCA_902729485.2. Taxonomy (NCBI): domain Eukaryota; kingdom Metazoa; phylum Chordata; class Mammalia; order Rodentia; family Muridae; genus Mus; species Mus minutoides. The sequence continues at coordinate 1,413,668 of LR753317.1, read as the reverse complement.
AGTCAAGATAATGAACATATCCATCACTCCACAAGTTTTCCTGTGCCCTTTGGTAACCGTCCTAACCCTTCCCCATGACCTTTGGCCTCTTGTCAAGCACTAACCTCATTTTAACTATATATGAGTTCGCCTTTTCTAGACTTCTGTTATTTATGGAGACATACAGAATGTGCCTGTCTTGGTCTGGCTTCTTTCACTCACTTTAATTATTTTGAGATCTAGTCATGTTGTTGCCTGGGCAAAAGATCACTCTCTCTGCTTGTGAGGAGTATCACATGTGTGGACAGACCTCAATTTCTTTATCCCTTTATCCTTTGTCCAGCAATTGATTTGTTTGGGGTTTGGAGCATTTTCAATAAAGCTACAACTGTGTAGAAGTCTGTGTATGAGCACATGCTTGTGGTTTTCATGCATAAAATACCTACATGTGATTGAATTAAGAACATGGTGTATTTTAACTTTGCCAGTCTGCTCATGTGTGTTGAGTCCATTTCATATTCTGTCGAGTCCTTAATAAGAGCTACTGTTGTTCCTTGTGAACACCAATCTGCTTCATTGTCTCTACTTCATGAAATTCAGTCAGGACTACCGAACTAATTCTTATCTTTGTGAATATCAATAATAATGGCTCATGTCACCTGTTGATTTCCATTCATTGAACTTCTTTGTGGAAATATATGTTCAAGACGGTTGCCCAGATGTATACTAGAGAGTTTGCTTTCTTTTCATTAAGTTTTCAATATATTATAGACACAATTCCTTTGACAAATATTGGTTTGAAAATTCTGTTTTCTTATATGTGGCTTTTAAAAACTCTCTTGCTGGTTTTCCTCCCCGATATACAGGAAGTTTTCATTTCCATGAAATAGAGTCTCACTTTTTTTTTCTTTTATGAGTCATGCTTTTGCAACAGTATCTGAGAAAGTTTGGGCTAATCCTAGGTGCCAAGGCCTAATCTATACCTGCTTAAAATGTGCATGTGTAATATTTAACCCCGAATAGGACTGCATTTGCTGATGAAGGTTAATCAGGTCAAAGGGCAGAGCCTGAACCAATAGGATTAGTGTCTTATAAGAGAACACAGCCCTCTCTGTTGTCTCTCTTCATCACGTGAAGACACAACACAATGTGGTGTGTGCTGCAAGCCAGAAAGCCTCTACCAGGCAGCTAGTGGGTTAGTGCTTTGATTTGGAATTTGACTACTTTTAAAACTGTGAGGAATGAAGTTTGCTTAAGCCACAATCCCTGGAATTTCATTTGAACAGTTCAAGCACATTAATTCACTATCTGATAAAAAAGAATTACCCTGTATTTTTTATCTAGAGTGTTTATATGTTCACTGACTGCTAAAAATCACCTTTGATTTAGGGGTCTAGGTGAAATGTTTGCCTTGTGTGCCTAAGGCTCCCCAGTTAAATTCCATATTGTGAAAAGTATACATAAAATATACATGAAACAGTTTTTTTAATAGAGTTCAGATGCACAATCCATTTTGAGTTAACCTTTGTATAATGTGTGACCTATGAAACAGAATAATAAACGCTCAATAAAGAACTGAATATGGGCTCAACACCCCCTTCTCATTCAAGTAAGACAATCTGTTTGGCTGATGATCAAGACCCTCCTAGCTCAACCAATGACATCTGTAAAGTTTTCCGACAATCCAGTTAGTCCAATGTCTAATACAGAAAATCATTGCTTAATTATTATTGAAAATGCTCCACGGTTGCCAGCCAACATCACTTTCAGAGTTGTACTTCTATGAATGCTATTCTCTCTAACTTGAAAAACTCTGCTCTTTCTAGGTCTTTCTCTTTATCACAGTCCCTGATACCTACTAACTGGTACCCAGCCAAAATTATTCATTTTCAACCTCACCTTCTCTGGGAAACCTCTCATAAACACAAAAGACTGCCTCTTCCAGGTATTTCATCTGACTCACCCCGAAACAACACTTTCAGTAAGACACTGTACTCATGCGGGCCCATCCTGAGGCATCCCTTCTCCCTGAGGTACCAGCCACAAGAAGAGTATAGTGTGGAATAGAGTTTATTAGAAGAGCAAGAGAGAGAGGAGGGGACAAACAGCCCCTTTTATAGTGAGTCAGTCATACCTGGCTGTTGCCAGGTAACTGTGGGGCAGAGCCTAGAAGAAATGCTAACAACCGTTATTAACTCAGTGTTTACCTACCTATTTTCAAAGCTCCCAGGCTATCAATGCATGTTGGATAAATGACAAGCTCAGAAACTAGAGCATCTGAACTAATATAGGTGTAAATAGTGGTCAATTACTGAAACTTGTCCAAATGACAAGTCATACCAATATAAAAACGAATATCATAGAATATGTTGTCAAATATCAGTCAGTAGAAGTTTTGCACACTAGAGCAAATACTCAAAAAAATTCAAAAAAGAGTAAACACAGTGTCCATCTTCAGGAAAAAGAAAAAAGAAATATTGGCCAGCCTAAAACACAATGCCAGGGGAGTCACTGAGATAAATCATCAGAATGATCAATTTGCAATCACCCAGGAGCATAACAGACTGGGTAGCGACCAATGGGGCTTTTAAAGGAACAAATCATGCCAGACCGATTTAATTTCCCACTATGATGGAGTGGCAGACCTTGTAGATAAAAAGGATGCAGAAGATGTAATCTCTCTAGACTTCTGTAAGCCTTTGATTCTGTCCGACCTGACATTCTCATCAACAAACTGGGGAGATCTAATCTAAACCACACAACTGTTTAAAGGATCCACAGCTCACTGGACAGAGGCATCCAGAAAGCAGTTGGCATCGGCTTTGCATTAACTCAGAAGAACATTAGTGGCAACAGTTTTGCAGAGTGGCTCGAGTCATTCAGCTCTCTTACAGTCAAACAGGAGGCGGGTGCACAAGCAGAGACATGTGTGCAATAAAAGGGCGGGTTCACACACGAGTGACTGCAAATATATTTGGAATCAAAAGACTGGTTCTGCATAGAAGTATTTGCCATAAAATAAATAGATAAGCAAGCAAATAAATAAATTAAGAGTGGCCTATTTGTAAGTATTCCAACCTTAGTCTATAATTGCAACCTTGAAAGAATGGAACACCACCAGGACCTGTGTTACTTTACTGTGTCAAACCTCTGCAAATCAGTGCCCATACATCTGCCATCCTTTTATCCCATGTTGCATCGAATGGCCATTCTATCTGTATCTTTTCCCAGTTTCCTTAGCTCCCCATGTGACCATTCCTTAACATCCCTTCTTTCCTCTTCCTGTTTTAATCTCTATAAATCAACCTTCACTCATGGCCTCTGCCGTCCTAATCTTATCCACAATTTCTTTCCTTAGTCGATATTCTGAAAGAAGGATGAAACCTAGTGAATGGAAACTCAAGATAGCAAGACAGTAAGAAAATAAAATAACTCTTTCAATGTGTGCTTTGTTCTTAATTCTAGGAAGGGGTGATCCATCCCACAATCAGTCACCAAACATAGACACTATATCATATGCCAGCAAGATGGTGCTGAAAGGGCCCGGATATAGCGGTCTCGGGGGGAAAATATACCAATGCCTGGCAAACATAGAGGTGGAAGCTCACGGTCAGCTATTAGATGGAACACAGGGTTCCCAAGGAAGAAGGAGCTAGAGAAAGTACCCAAGGAGCTGAAGGGGTCTTCAACCCTATAGGTGGAAGAATAACCATGAACTAACTAGTACCCCCTGGGCTCGTGTCTCTAGCTGCATATATAGAAGAGGATGGCCTAGTTGGCCATCAATGGGAAGAGAGGCCCCTTGGTTATGCAGACTTTATATGCCCCAATACAGGGGAACGCCGGGGCCAAGGGGTGGGAGAGGGTGGGTAGGGGAGCAGGGCCGGGAGGGGGGAGGATATAGGGAACTTTCGGGATAACACCTGAAATGTAAATGAAGAAAATATCTAATAAAAGTTGAAAAAAAAAAAAGAAAAGAAAATAACAAAATGAATTATAAAAGCCGGGGATCATCAGACACTAGGGCTTTGAAAAAAAATTCGTTGATGATTTCATGTAGGTATGTAGCACATTTTGAATATATATACACCTCCCATTACCCTCTCTTATTCAAGTGAAACTCTGTCAAGGACTTCCCCCTGGAGGCAAGGAACCTTCAAAGTCCCTTGCCCCTTCGCCTCCCCAGTCCAAAAGGAAATGTTGAAGGGCTGGGTTTTGTGAAGGCAACTAAAGCTGCTGGTTTCAAGAGTGCAATGACAACGCAGAAAGCTCCTCCCCATCCTTTTGTTCTTGCATGCTTCCCTCCTCTTATATGGTGGATGCTCCCCGAGCCTTGGCGGGGAGAGGGGGTGATACAATGTCCAACACAGGGCAAAGTACCCAGTAATCACTTATTCCCAACAGTTTGGCCCCACAAAGAGTTCTTTGTGTTGCAGAAGGAAAGTTCACTATATTTGGAGATGGGGGGGGGAACCTCAAAATTGATAGAGGTCCAACTCCTGAGGGGGGCTTTCTGGAATAGAGCTGGCTGCTGAACGAGAAGCAGGAAATAAGATGGCATAGAGAGTCAGGCTTAGGATTCGGGCAAGGTTTGAGCCATCCAGACGAGGGCTCAAACGTAAGGCATAGGTTAAGCTGCATGGTAGAAGATGCCCTTAATTTCTGCTATGTATTAGCTCTCAGGCTCTAGGAAGTCTATTGAAACGTTCTAGATCTGACTTGTCAACTGGAAAATGGGTTTATTACCTAGGTAAGGCATGATAAAAGCAAGCGAAAGAGCAGACGAAAACTCAGCCGACTAGAAAGCACTGTGCACCTACCAAATCGCATTGCTCTAGTTGTTGTTGTTGTTGCTGCTGCTGTTGCTGTTGTTGTTGCTGTTGTCAAGGACCAACAGTAGTTAAGCCCAGGAAAGGGCCTTTCAGCAGATGTACTCATATAACTAAGTAAACTTGTGGCATAAGGATAAGGATCACTCTACTCTGCTCTCTAGGGGGAATAAATCTTAATTCTCAATTGGCCAATTCAATTAAATGTCCATTCTGAAAAGAACTAACAACAAAATGTAATTTGCATTTTGTAAAAAAAAATTTTAAACCAGAAAGTTAGATTTTATTAAAGATAACTTCAGCATCCTTTGTTAGTTCTTCAGGGAAAGAATAAAAAAAAAAAAATGAGCCAGGCCTTTGCAGCAAATATTACAGACAATGGAAGACCACAGCACATACAATAGATAAATAAAGGTTGGCCAAGAAAGTACAAGCCTAAAATGTTTTCCAACATACTTTTCTCTAAATACCTAATACTTCTTATATTTCATAATTTCCAATGGGAGAATGGAAAAGTGGGGCTAAGCTTTTTATGTCTTCAATTCACTTTGTACATATAGATAATAGTTAGTTCTCATAATAATATAATCATAAGCCTCCTGAAGGGCTAAAAGACTTCCCTATATATTTACCTTACTGATTTACATTATATTTAAAAACTAAAGCAATCAAATTATTTTTTTCCATTGCACACTGAGGAAACTTAGATGACTAACACAGTCACTTAGTGAAAAGTTATCTGAATTTTTGATTCCTGAAAGAGAATTCTACCACACCTTATTTATTTTTATAGATATCAATATATCTGTTGGGTAGCGGTGGACACGTTAGTATGAATTTGCATGAGGAAGGTGCGTGCATAAATGTGCACTTGCACCTGGAAGCGTGGGTTCCACTTAGTATCTTTCTTATAGTTCATTGCCTGATTATTTGAGAAGAGGTCCCTCACTGAATCAAGGCTCACTAGTTCAGCTGAACTAAGGAACCAATGAGCTCTAGGAATTCGCCAATTTCTACCTCCACCTCCACCTCCCAGTACCAAGTTTACCGATGCCTGTAAAGTAAACCATCATGCCTGGTTTGTGATGAGGGTCCTGGGAGCAGAACTCAGCTTCTCCTACTTGAACAACACAAACATTACTGACAGAGCTGTGCCTCCAGCCGCTGTTGATACATCTTCAAAACACGCCCTTAGTGAAGAGGGTAAGTATCACTTCACCAGGCTCCTTATAAAGTCTTCAGTTCGTTTGTAATGAATTGGATATTTATATGTGGGAGTGACACAGAGGTGAGGGTGTGGAAAGAGTGACTTTCCACTGTCCAATTAGATGACTCAGGGGGAAGCCTGAGCCCAGGAGGCCCTACAACAGTGAGAGGTGAGTCAGGGACCAAGGCTGAGGAGGCAGGTGAGCACAGCCCATAACCTGAGGTGGTTCCCTCAGAATTAACCTGCTGTGGGGCACAAGCCATATTTCGAGTTGTGAAATATGTCAATAGTTTCATCATTTCCTTAGATTCAATTCACTTTTTATACAATAATTTACTTAAATTATGACCAATTATAAAATATAATTGTGCAGTTTTATCCCAAGAAAAACTGGATTTAGGATGGCAAACTGCCTAGGAAAGAATGTAGAATAAAATCACATTTTACATTTGTCCACTGTATGTTATTCATTAATGTATATATACTCTACACTACATAATGTACATTTACGATGCAATTCAAGTGACAGAAAGAACCTGCTTACTACATAAAGAAATGTTAGGGGAATAATCTACCAAGGTGCCTTTTCTTCGCTTCATAAAGGGGGAAAGAAATTAACCAGTTAGATGAAGAAAGAAAGTGACCAGCCAGTATTAGCAATACGTGACGTGTTTCATTTTTGCAAAAGTTACCAGAATTTCTGTGGGCAACAGGAAGGTTGATAGACCTATAAACAACTGCACTTTGATCTATTAACTTCTATTCTCCAGTGTCTAACTTGCACATTTCTTCACCCTCCCTTGTATTCATTGGAATGGAAGTCACGTTGGCAGAGCTCAGGGGCATGTCTTGGTTGCAAAATTAGACTAATTGTTGGGCACAAATAGCAACATTGGTACAGACAGACAAAGTCTTTGGAGATACCATTAAAAGAAAATATGCCAGAAAAATGCAAGTGGAAATCTCAGAGCCAGGAAGCCAGAGGGAGGAAGATCATGAACAGATGAACATCCTGGCTACATAGTGAGTTCGAGGGATGCCTGTGCATAGGAAGAGCCTGCCTAAATAATAGTAATGATAATGACAACTACAACAATAATAACAACAATGGAATTCAATACAGATGAGGAGGACCAACAGATGAAACAGAGGTTAAGCTGTGGCCAGAAAAAGCACACTATGATCTTACTTCTTGAATTTCATGTGGTTTGTGAATTGTATCTTGGGTATTTCAAGCATCTGGGATTCTGGATAATATCCACTTATCAGTGAGTGCATATCATATGTGTTCTTTTGTGATTGGGTTACCTCACTCAGGATGATATCCTCCAGATCCATCCATTTGCCTAAAAATTTCATAAATTCATTGTTTTTAGTAGCTGAGTAGTACTCCATTGTGTAAAAGTACCATATTTTCTGTATTCATTCCTCTGTTGAGGGACATCTGGGTTCTTTCCAGCTTCTGGCTATTATAAATAAGGATGCTATTAACATAGTGGAGCATGTGTCCTCATTACATGTTGGAGCATATTCTGGGTAAATGCCCAGGATTGGTATTGCTGGTTCCTCAAGTAGAACTATGTCCAATTCTCTGAGGAACCACCAAACTGATTTCCAGAGTGATTGTACCAGCTTGCAGTACCACCATCAATGGAGGAGTGTTCCTATTTCTCCACATCCTCACCAGTATCTTCTGTCACTTGAGTTTTTGATCTTAGCCATTCTGAATGGTGTGAGGTGGAATCTCAGGGTTGTTTTGATTTGCACTTCCCTGATGGCTAAGGATGTTGAACATTTTTTCAGGTGCTTCTCAGCCATTCAGTATTCCTCAGTTGAAAATTCTTTGTTTAACTCTATCCCATTTTTTAATAGGGCAGTTTGTTTCTCTGGAGTCTAACTTCTTGAGTTCTTTGTATATATTGGATATTAGCCCTCTATCAGACGTAGGATTGGTGAAGATCTTTTCCCAATCTCTTGGTGGCTTTTTTGTCTTATTGACATTGTCCTTTGCCTTACAGAAGCTTTGTAATTTTATGAGGTCCCATTTGTCAGTTTTTGATCTTACATCACAAGTCATTGGTGTTTTGTTCAGGAAAATTCCCCTGTGCCCATATGTTCAAGTTTCTTCACCACTTTATCTGCTCTAAGTTTTAGTGGATCAAGGACCTTCACATAAAACCAGATAACATAACCCATAACACCAATGACTTGTGATATAAGATCAAAAACTGACAAATGGGACCTCATAAACACTGTTGTGGATGCCAAAAATGCTTGCTAAAAGGAGCTTGATATAGCTCTATTCCAAGAGGCTCTGCCAGTGCCTGACAAATACAGAAGTGGATGCTCACATCCATCCATTGGACTGAGCATAGGATCCCCCAATGAGGGAGCTAGAGAAAGGACCCAAGGAGCTGAAGGGCTTTGCAGCCCCATAAGAAGAACAACAATATGAACTAGCCAGTACTCCCAGAGCTCCCAGGGACTAAACCACCAACCAAAGAGCACACATTGTGGGACTCATGGCTCCAGCTACATATAAGCAGAGGATGGCCTAGTTGGACATCAATGGAAGGAGAGACCCTTTGTCCTATGAAGGCTGTATGCCCCAGTGTGGGGGAATGCCAGGCCCAGGAAGTAGGAGTGGGTGGGTTGGTAAGCAAGGGGAGGGGGAAGAGATAGGGGAGGGTGTTTTTTGGAGGGGAAACCAGCAAAGGGGATATCATTTGAAGTGTAAATAAAGAAAATATTGAATAAAAAAATTAAAATTAAAAAAATTTTTTGGACTTTTTAGAAAGAA
>LR753317.1:1304745-1380941 GCA_902729485.2 Mus minutoides | reverse complement strand
ATGCTGCTAGAGACGTGAGCTCTGGGGGTTCTGATTAGTTCATATTGTTGTTCCATCTATAGGGTTGCAGACCCCTACAGCTCTTGGGTTCTCTCTCTGGCTCCTACGTTGGGGACCCTATGTTCTGCCCTATAGATGATTGTTAGCATCCACTTCTGTATTTGTCAGGGACTGTCAAAGCCTCACAGGAGACAGCTGTATCAAGGTCCTTTCAGCAATATCCTGCTGGTGTATGCAGTAGTGTCTGCATTTGGTGGCTGATTATGTAATGGACCACCTGGGTGGGGCACTCTCTGGATGGTCCATCCTTTCATTTTAGTTCCACACTTTGTCTCTGTACTTCCTTCCATGTATATTTTAATCCCTATTCTAGGGAGGAATGAAGTATCCACGCGTTGGACTTTCTTGATTTTCTTGTGTTTTGGAAATTGTATCTTGGGTATTCTAGGTTCCTGGGCTAATATCTGCTTAACAGTGAGTTCATATTAAGTGACTTCTTTTGTGATTGGGTTACCTCACTCAGGATGATATTCTCCAGATACATCCATTTGCTCAAGAATTTCATAAATTCATTGTTTTTAATAGCTTAGTAGTACTCCATTGTATAAATGTACCACATTTTCTGTAACCATTCCTCTGTTGAGGGACATCTGGGATAAATTTTTTACAGAGTTGTTTAGGTTTAGAGTTTGACAAGGTTTGAGAAGTGCTTTGTGCCTGAAAGCAAGGGTGTTTCTAGCTAGGGTTCCTTGCCACATGCCCTGACTCACTGTTTCACCAGAGAGCATCTGTGTCTTAGGAGGTAAGAGCAGCTATCCACCCCCAGCTCTGCCAGCACTGGACTCACCTTTCCTGTGGCCTCACTTCTCACACCTCCCTCCCCTTCTTCTACTTTCCCAGCCCCCTTAGAAGTTTCTCCAGAGATCCTCTTAGTCTATGCTGGCTACATTACTGCAGTTTCTCTAGAATGGCAACTATCATATCATCATATGCCCAACACCTGCAACTGGTAATTACAATCTAAAATGGCATCTCTGGTACCCACTATCTACTTCATTGTGTCCCTCATATATGAATACATATGATATATAAATAAAATTATTTTTCCCAAAGCTTCTACTTACAGAGGAAAGAGCCATGTTACAGTTTTATTGTATTACTGAACTAAATTAAAAACAAATCATCTAATACAACCCAAGTACCATGCCCCAGCACCGAACTCCTTCCTTTCTTGGCATCCTGTATGAGAGTGAAATGGAAGGCCAGAACAGTCTATTAATCACCTGCTTTAAGTGTAAGCACTGTGACTATATAACCTGACTCTGAGGAACGACACTCAAAGGATGATGTGGACTCTGAAAACAATAAATAAATAATAAATAACAAAATACAATTGAAAAGCAGACCATAAGAACTGAAAAGTAGTTTGTATTGAGTGCACTAGAATGTTCTTGATTCTCACTCTTTAGAAGATGAATAGACCAATCTTTCTAAATGTGCACATGTGTCAATAGACAATTTTTATTATGCTACACTTTGTAGCCTGACTCTAAATGGTTACAGGTAAGTAGAAATGCTTGTGTTTCTGTTACCTGCTTCCCATGCAACAGCCCAGTTCTTTGTGGCCACAGCTTCCTAAGGACTCAGGAGAAGGCATTTTAGAATTTTTTTCTTCCACAAAGATTGGTAAGCCCTTACCCGGAGGATGAACAAATAGGTATGTCAATATCTTTGGCCAGAAGAAAACTTTGACATAGTCAAGGTGTTACACTCACCTATGATATCAGCACTCAGGAGCGGAGGCAGGAGGATAACAAGCTTGAGTCTAGTGAAGGTTTCTGAGAGAGTTCTAAGCCAGCAAGGGCTACATAGCAAGACCCTGTCACAAAAGAGCCTAGAAGAAACAGTAAGATCAAAAAAGATATACCAACTTGATTCCCTGAGGAGAGAGTGGACTCCTCTCTAACTCACTTTTTATACTTTATAACTCTTAACACAGTGTTTGTACAGGTTAGTGGTAATGCATTTGGATTTTCAATGTTTGTGAAATTAATATTTAAAGTCATGCTTTGTGTGTGTGTTTGTGTGTGTGTGTGTGTGCGCGCGCGCGTGTGTGTGTGTGTGTGTGTGTGTGTGTGTGTGTGTGTGTGTTGTGTAAAGAACAGCCAATGATAGCAGTGGGGAGATGAGGTGAAGGGGACCATCCGAGTCAGTAGCTGTCAGTGTCAATGCTTCCAGAGCCAGACACAGAAGCCGAAACCATTTTTGGCTAACCTTTCATTTACTGAACCTAGGCAGAAACATAGAGATTTCCTTCCCAAAGCAGGGTCCTCCCTTTCTGATGTTGCCTTATCTGTAAGTAATCTTCAGAACAACAAACTCTACAGACTCCTAACATCTTCCAGTCTCTCTGTGCCGTGATCATGATCGCTCTGCCCCTCGAAGAGGCAAGGAAGCTTCTTTTATTGCCGATTTCTGTTTTGTCTCTTACTCCTGTCCAGCTTGGCTCTAAGAAGAACAGAATATTCCTAAAGGCTCTTGTTGGCCCTACGGAGATAAACTTCCCCATGAACTCAACTCTGAGTCTACTTAATTTTCCTGTACTGGAATTCCAGCAATGTGCCTGAAGCAACAAAATGCATGCAACAATGTGTGTATTCACTTGGACATTAAACAGTAAAACAATTCTAGATCCAGGCTCTGAGATGTTCTGATTATTAGAAGTCCTTAAAATTTGTTCCACCCTCTCTAAACATCACCTTCTGCCCCCTACCCCTGAAAACTCATTTTATTGCACATTGCATGGCAAGCTTTATGACAATGATCACGCCAATCCCTAATTAGCAAGTGGTAACAGATAGGCAGTTAGATCCACTCCTGGCGACATCTCGACGGATTGATACTGCTACCCCCCACCTCCTAAAAATCCCTGCAAGGCTTCTCATTTCAAATGTGACCAGGCTCCAACACAATGTTGGCAAGCCTAGTCTCGTGTTGGAGGAGGGGGAGGGGACTATAAAAGCAACATGTTCGCACAAGCATGGCAGAAGCCCCATGCATAAACCATTTGGTTTTGCAATTAAAAACAGGTTTGGCTTCCCTCTGCATCAGTAAGACAACGTCAAAGCAACATTCGTCCTGAAAATTTTCCCTTGTGAATTCAAATGAACTGTGAGTCTTCTTCGGGGTTCTCTTTGTTTGCATGTGCATGGCTTGAGAATGAATTCTTACAAGTGTTCAATGTGTTTCTTTCTGGGGTAATGCCATTGATGTGTGTGTGGAATCACGGCCATGAGATGGGTCTCAGTTACACTTCTCCGTTCTCTGTCCCAGAGGAATGTTGCTAGCATTTTGATCTGACCCATCAGGTATATCACCGCAGGTAAATTCATTCTCTGAGTCTGACCCTTTAGAAAATGAACATTTGTTCTAAAGACCTAAAGGAACTGACTCTCACACTGGACTCAAGTTTCAAAGATACTAAAAATCACAAATACATTCATTGCTAGGGAAGTGTTATAAACCTAGCTATAATAAAGACTAATTATATCTCTATTGTTATTGCCCTTAAATAATGCATTAAAATATTAGATCTTATGATATTGGGAGAGTACTCTACCTCAAACCTAAAAATCCTTGTTTTTACTGTACAATAAACAACCTAAATACTATAAAAAGCTATTTTAATTTAAGTGAATTTAGCAATTTTCTACAAGGTAGGATTTGCTTTCATTTGTCTTTTGTTGTGGCCCCATCCAGATAAACGGAAAGAAATGCCATGCCTTATTTGAGTGTATACTGAAAAATATCAGTTCAAAAGTTCAGCCACATAGGAAAATGCCATGTCGAAGATCTTGGTAGATGTGAGTCAAAACCACCTGGGAAAGCCTAGACCAGGCTACATGAAGAAATCCTTGCAATAAAACAAGTCAGAGGTTCCCGTGTCCAAGGCAAGTAAGTATTCAAGGAAAGTTTTGTGAGAAGATAGTGTCTTAGGAGTTTCAATTATTCCCCAGAAGTGATGATTCATATTAATTAAAGGAGAAAGGTGAGCCAAACAAGGGGGGGGGGAGAAGGACAATTATTCACAGAGCGACATATTTGATCTAAAATCATCTGGGAGTGATTTTAAATTTCTAATAGTACCTGTTCAAGTCAACTAGAAAAGATTAGTTTATTCGTGTTTTTCTGAATTACCTTCTTTGACAATCTGAGCATCATTTTCTCAAGAGGAAAATCACTAAAATATAAACTGGTCTTTGTCTGCGTCATTCTGAAATCGATCCTTTGAAAGAAATATTAAAAACTTTTTATAATATATGATGTAAAGAGAAGTATATGTGTCACAAAGTGGGAAAAATGAACAAATACATGTGTGAAAATTGTGCAGTCTTATTGAACTGGTCAAAAAATTACTCTAGGCCATCTGGTCCATTTTATCATATAATTAAACTGTTAAACGCAAGTACAAATACGTGCATCTACATTTTTATTTCCCAAAACTGTATGGATTTGCTTACTTTTGATCTGTGAAACCAGTAAATAGAAAAAGCCGAATTGAGGGTGCAGTGTGAATTGATAAGGATATTAGCTCTCTCAAATAAATAGTTATTAATTATAAATAAGTATTTTTCTAATTTAAGTGAGTCTGTGTTGGAGCTTTTAAATTGACTCTAGGCACTCAGTTGCTGGCTGTGTGTTTTCCAATCTTGCAAATAAAAGATAAAAATGTGAGGAGCTGCCAAGGCAGAAATAAGTTTAGCATTAAAGTTGTAGAAATAGTACATTTTTTAAGCAAAGTAAATATATATGTAGAAGATAGTGTCATGACTGTATGGTCTATGTAATTTGAGTCTTTCTTGCCACTTATCAAATCATTAAATCTTATTGAAATTGTTTTAATGAGTCAGGAGCCATGAATTACTTATAGATTGGATGAACAAAGACCATTTTGCTTTTTATACATATATAAATTTTACTAGAGGACGATTTTATGTAAGAAAATCCTTTATTAATTCACTGTTACTGGCTCCATTTCTAACAGTTATCATCCAAATTATTGAAAAAGTAAGAAAGGAATAATAAGGGTGGTTTTTATGTCTTTCACCTCCTATGTTCAGATGCTCTGTAAATGAGACAATCACGTGATTAGAGGCGAGTGAGTGAGAGAAGGCTTGAGACAACGGAGTCTCCTGAGCTCATGTGGAATTGTAGTTAGTTTCCATCAGTGTCTAAACAGTCCAAATGTAGAGAATTTCTCATAAGAAAGAGTTGTTGGAGAACCTGAAAGCTACGAATGAGAATTCTGGGATCTTAATCATGAGTTTATATTTCAGAATATTAGATACCCTTTGTATGATAAAAAGAGGTACACAACTCACTATATCATTATGCATATGTCACATTCACAATTATAAGACAGAATATTAGCTTTTTCAAATTTAGTATAAATTAAATTTTTTGAAGAGTTTTCTTTACAGAAGGAAAAAGAAACTTAAGTGGAGATGGATAATTGTGCTGTTTACAGAAAACCTGGTTTGGCAGGCCAGCCTTTGTTTTACTGCTGTGGGTTAGAGCAAAGACAGAGAGAGGCACGCTACTGAAATGTTATCTCTGCCCCTTGTGTTTTCACTCATATTTACTCCCATTAAAACAGCAGCCTGGCAGAAAAAAAAAAAAAAAAAACACAAAACAATATCACAGGTGTGTTGCATAAGCCACTAATAAAAAAAGGATTTTAAAACTTTCACAAACTGCCGAGCTCTGAGAAAATGCTTATTAACATCTAATAAAATGGTGAGAATTGGGGAGAAGGCACACAGGAAAGCTTGTTGTGGGCCGTGAGGAAGTTAAGGTTAGTCCACAGCCACATGGGCTTGCTATGGCAAAGTCAGGGCAAGAAAAACAAGCTTGGCCATTATTTCATAATGAATTGCTGAGAGTCAAAAACAACCACTCCACTGCCAGCCCGTCACCCAGGAAGGCACAACCTTTCTGTGCTCAGCCATAAAAATCCAGTTTACAAGCGACTGAAAATCCCAAAAGTCTATGTCCTTCAAAATAAATTCAAATGCATTTTGCAAAATGAAATTTCAAATGGCCACTAGGCCGATTTCTGCCTAGCACTTGCTCCACAAGGCAAGTGGAAAAATTGAATCAGGTCATTTAATAACCATTCCTGTGTTGTTTCATCAGTGATGACTAGGAGAACCAGCACTGTGTGGTCTAAGGCACTGGCTCCCAACCTGTGGGTCACGACCTCTTTGACAAACGTCTATCTCCAAAAAATATTTACATTACAATTCAAAACAGTAGCGACACTACAGCTATGAAGTAGCAACAAAAATAATTTTACGTCTCAGGATCAGCACACCATGAGAAATTGTATTAAAGGCTGGTAACGTCAGGAAGGCTGAGAACTACTGGAGTGGTTTCTACTTCTGTAGATGGTTATCCTTATGAAAGGTCACAAGTGGGGGCTAGGCAGATGGCTCAACAAGTAAAGGCTCTGACTGCACCTTCAAAGGACTCAGGTTCAGTTGCCAGCACCCAAATGGCAGCTCGCTACCTTCTGTAACTCCAGTTCCAGCGGATCCAAGGCTCTTTCTAACCTTTAAGCAGTGCTCGCACTCATGTGGTGCACATACGGAAAAAAATATCTATACACACAGAAAAATAAAAATGTGTTAGAAAAATGTAGTTACAAGGAAAAAGATTGAATTTTTCCCAATGTTATAATATATATGCAAACATTTAAAATTTTAATTTAGAAGGGGTGTGTGTGTGCACAGGATATGTAGAGGTGGTACATTTTTCTGTGTGGGTATATGAAGAGACCAGAAGTTGATGTCAGGGGTCTTCTTCAACTTCCTTACCAGTTTAATCTTTGAGGCAGATGTTCTCAGTCTAGTGTTTAACTAAGCTGACTAGCTAGCAAGCACCCAGCCTGCAGTAATCTGTTACCCAGTGCTTGGGATACATATGTTCTCCACCATACATTGATTTTAGATGGGTGCTATACATCTATATGCCAGTCACCATGCTTACTCACAACCTCATCCTACTGAGTCATCTGTTCACCCCGTTTAAAAGTATTTCAGCACAACTCCATCAATTCTGCATGTTTAACTCATTTCTAAGAATTCCCTGACTCTGATATTTGCTCCATAGTATTGTTTCCAGATCTGATAGACTCTGAGACTCCTGAGTAGTGCTCCAAACCAAAAGAACCAGAACCTCTGGAGAAGACCCTGAGCAGAGGTGTGGCCTGACCACTCTGTTTTTTTGGAAGCTCCAGAGGTACACTTATGGTAAAGCAAGTTTTCCATATATGGCTAAAGTTTGAGATTTCCAGC
Organism: Mus minutoides; assembly: GCA_902729485.2. Lineage (NCBI taxonomy): Eukaryota > Metazoa > Chordata > Mammalia > Rodentia > Muridae > Mus > Mus minutoides. The sequence continues at coordinate 1,373,586 of LR753317.1, read as the reverse complement.
TTGATTGGAACAGATTCCATATTGAATAAACAGAATGTTTTATCTGGAGGTGGGGGTCAGTAGGAAAGAACGCATTTAGCTAGTGCAAGGTCCCTGGTTAATCTCCAGCATCCACAAAGAGCATGCAGGAAGAAGAGAGAAGTCTTTATGATAGAGCCTCAAGAACCATTACATTCATTTCTCTAGAGATTTTCTGAGATCTGATATCTACACTAGAGAGAGCATGACAATGGTTTCCAACTTAAAGCTCATAAACACTTGTGTACAAACATCTCATCTCAAATCCAGGGAAGTTTGTAGGAGCACACACATACACACACACACACACACACACACACACAAACAAAAACCAACAACAAAAAAAATTAAAATAAAGAGCCTCACTCACAGAAAGCAAAATCAGTAAAGAATGTTTCATTACTGAGAAAAGTGATTCAATCACCTAACGGTTAGCCAATAGCAACTTGGCATTGTATTAGACTCCACCCCAGGATAGAAAATGTAATGTGTCACATAAGCATGCTCCTAAGCAAGTACGTGTTCATGCAGAACAGCTTAGGGAGAGCAGAGCTCTAAACGATAAGAACGTGTAGCTTGATAAGCTCCTGTATGTGAGATGGGACATTATAGAAAAAAAGCAGAGACTTGTTTTTAAACTTACCACTTCTGCATTGAAAAGAATATTTACCATAAAGCCACAAGATACCAATAAACACAGCAATTGACATGAGTTTTGTCTCACCTTTTGACTAAGAAAACCGTACCCATCAGTACCACCCACCACAACAACTAATAATCAAGTTGTGGTTTTTTTTTGTTTGTTTGGGGGGGGGGGGTTGCTTATTTGTTTGTTTATTTTTATGGAGAGGATGAAGCCATGCAGGGCTCCTAAGTATCTGCTTGCATAACAGGTTTTGAAAAGAATCCACTTAAGTAGGTCACGTCACACAGAGTTTGTCTACCTTCACTACAGATGAAGTAATATTGGAGACACAAGGAATTTTCTTGTGTTTCATGTATTTATTGGCGCTTTCTGGTTTTATGGTGAATATGTTTTACTATGCAGAATGCTATTTCTTTAATGAATCTAAACACAATATGCAATAAACAAATTTAAATACGTAACTCTATTGTAAATGAGAAAAACTGAGGCCAGAAATCCCCCCATGATCACTGAAGGTTTAAGACATTTCTGATAAGGCTAATGAGTACCCCAGGAGCAATTGTGGACAGGGCACACAATTGCTGCCGTGTTTAGGTCTATCAGGCAATCCCATTAAATAGTTCCCTCAAACATCACCAGGGGCAAAATCCATTCTGAATAAAACTGAGTGCAGAAGTTAAGAAAATGAAACGTTCACCCCCAGAAACCTTAGTGGCTTGGCCCGTAACCTGTCCAACAGATCTGTGCTCGCTCTAAAATGTCTCAAGGAGATCCTAACTGATATGCGATATGTTTGCTTTGGAATCAGATGCCTGGAACGGTTAGTGAATGACCTGGAAACCCTGGGAGAAGTTCAGCCTTGCTTATTTGCTTACTTGTTACCTGTGTGCCAGGACTGAAACTTCCCACTCAAAGATTGGTTTTCAAATTAAAAAGTGAGAGTCTGGAAAATGGCTGGGAGGAAAAACATGAAGTCGAGGTAAGCTCACTTGTCCTATTTTGAAGTTGCAAATAAAAGGAGATACGTCTGTCTCCCTGCTTGTCCCCCTTAACTTCTAGACAGGGCTTGAAGCTCCCAGAAAGCCTCCTTCATTATAAATTTTCCACCTCAAGCTACATCTTTGTGTTTCTTGTTTCCCTGGATTTGACTACCTGAGAGGGTGTGTGAGACCAACCGCCAAGTAAAACAGCTGTCATCCACCCAACATCATCACCCTGCCCTCATCTCTCAGATCCGTGTGCATAAGGCAGGGCTGACTCCATTGAGAAGGTGCAGACAAGATTATAATTTCTCCTGAGCTCACAAAGATGACAACCTTCAACTATGTCCACATGTGAATACTTCTATTGCGGCTTGCCACTTCCCTGGGACATAGAGAAGCTGAATTAAAAGAGATCGTGAGCCCTTCCCTTTTATTTAGGGAAGAAAAGTCTAGTTACAAACAAAAAAGAGAGACCCTGCAAAAGATGCACTCATGCTGAACTTGCTGGCTATGAACCCACAAGGAAAATGAGGGTCAAAGCATGCTGTCACTCAGGTGACAAATATTAATTGAGAAGAATGAGTTATACGTAAGAAACTGTCATAAGATAAGCATATGTAAAAGATATAGTCTACATTCAAGGGGTTCATAATCTCTATGAGTTGAATGAGACTTAGCCATGAAGAGAACCTAGGCCAAAAGAAGAAAAAGAAAAAACAGACACGAATATACAACTTAAGTAATAATATAACAAAACATGCATGCCACCAGGTTTGAAAGAAGATTACAGAGTCCTGAAAGGAAGAAATCAGATGTGAGGTAGTTCCCAGGCTGAGGCAGAACAATTATTTCTGATGTAAGAATTTGATCCCTTGACTGGCTGTGCCCAACTCTCCTTGATGCATTTAAAACACTCTCCAAGTAAAAAGAAATGCAGGCAGTAGTTCATGGTCACTGAGAAAAGGGCAACAGAAAAAGCCATGAGCAGAGCTTTTAGTTTTGCTGGGTTTCTTTTGGAGTATTGTTAGTTTGGCATTGGTTTGGTTTAGAGTTGTTGTTGTTATTGTTGTTGTTGTTCTCCTCCTCTTCCTCCTTCTGTTTGTTTTGTTTTTGTTTTGGGTCTTGATTTACTCCTTCGCTGGCAGAATTCTCGAACTCTTAAGGAAGGATCAGGAACAGTGACTCAGAAGTGTCTGTGTCTACGGAAGAACTACTCTTTGCATCCCAGTCTGATTATTACAGTAATGGTCAACTTAAGGTCGGTACAGATTCATAAACACTACGTTACTGGAGACCCACACTGGGCTCGACTTGGCACAGTCTGTAAGCTCTGTCATGTGTGGCCATTTCAACCCTGCCTCTCTGCAGCTCTACTCTAGTTACTTGCCTTAACGTCATTTAATGTGCTCATTATTCGCCTAAAGTATATTTTTCATCGTCTGTGCTGACACGAGAGTCCCTTTAACCTGTAGGGCAGCTGGAAACTTCCACCGTCCTAACTTCTTATCCAAGCATTGCCTGTCCCCAAAGGAGAAGTCTGACTTTCCATGATAAAACAAAGAGGTAGGGGAGAAGAAAGGCAAGCCCAGAAAGGAAGGAAAGAAAGAAGGGAGGAAAGAGGAAGGAAGGGAAAGAAGGATCAGAAAGGATGAAAGGAGGAAAGGAGACAGGGGAGAAACAGAGATAAAGGAAGCAAGCAGAAAGGTAAAACAGGAGGGAAGAAGGAGCAGAGAAAGAAGAAAGAGAAAGAGAAGAGGAGTGTGCACGTATTGTTCTGGGGCTCTGTCTTGGCTTGTCACAACTATTTCACTCAAGTGCAGTAATAGTGCCATAAAGTTCTAACATCAGTTCCCTCAACAACAAGCCTGCCACCCACACAACCCTGCCACTCAAACGCCTCGCTAGCTTTTCTCATTAGCTTATTATGATGGGCCTCTTAGTCAAGTCTCAGTTTGACTAACCTATATTGCCACAGGCAACTGGTTAGTCAACTTTCATCTTATTTAACAAAAGCAATGAAGTGGCCCTGACCGCTCCTCCTGCCCCTGTCTCAGCTCTCACAGGTCCTGCCAGACAATCTGGTTAATCAGCTGTATCTGGCATTAGGGAAGCCCCTAGGACCACAGGTCACTTTTTTTCTTTGGTGTCCTTCATTATTAAATGACGGGATATGCCCTTGATTGTAATTCAGCATTCAATCCACACAGATATATAGAAAGGGACGTATCATTTGCGTGTTCAAATGCACATGTAGAAAAGAGATGCTCCAGGAACTTGTAAGAGAACTAGAGAACAAGGTGAGTATAAAAATTAAAATAATCATAATTAACATGATATATCGCTTACCATAGGCCAAGCAGTTCCAAGAATCTTGCGTGCGTTGACTCATTTAATCCCCATTACATTTCAATGAGGTGGGTGCTATAATTAACCCCATTTTACAGAGTAGAACCATTAAGGCAGAGAAAACAGTTAATTGATTTGCCCAGGGTCACACAGCAGTTAAATGGTGTTTCAGAATTGAGATGCAAGCAATCATGCTTTAGACTTAGACTTTATACTCCATACTCCACACCAAACAGTAAAGGAACATAGCTTATTTATGTTCCTAAGCACTCCGTGAAATCTGTAAAATCTGATCCAATAAAGACCCTACTAATAAAGTCACAGAAGAAAATTGAGTTTAAAAATGTTTTTCTATAACCCACATTTTATTCCTGGAATCTGAATTCATGTGTGCAGTTTTCGATCTCTAAAGCTTACTTTGAAAAAAAAAATATACTTCATATGAAAAAAAATTCAAGGAAGATTGTTGCCAGTTTCTTCATCTACACAGTTAAGATAATGGATGTAGAGCCATAGCATTGTTCAATGTGTGGTCCATGATCAGTGACCAGTAGCTACTACTTATAAATACCATTGGATTCCCCTATGGCATGTTCACCATTATCAGCCCTAACATTAAGTGTCTCTCCTCACTGCAGAAATCAGTGTCCCCACCCACCCATCTAAACAAACCACAACGCTACAAAATGATATGCTGATCACGACTCCTGTTGGGAAATAGCAAGCACACAAGTGAGAACTCCCTAGAATTAATAATCAGGTTTCAAAGGAAGTACTTACAAACGATGGGGAAAGTTACTTGAGAGAGATCTGTTAGAGCAGATACAGAGATGGAAACTGGGATAGACACCTTGACTGAGAGAAGAGGGCTCCAGCCACAGAGTTATAATTAGATAAGACACATCCAAATGCAAGGAGGACTCGGTCACTCCACTATACATGGGAGACCACTGGAGCTTTGTTTCTACCAACCCTCTAGCTTCCTGGTTCTCTCTTCCACTCCCCTGACATAAGAAAAAGTAGAGTCGAGAACCAACATACGTGAAGCAATGGGCTTCCAGACTTCTAGACAGAAACAGAGTCAGAGTGCCATAGGTAAGAAGATAAGCTCTTTGGAGAGTTATCAATGCACTGAATATAAAATTACAGCACAAATAATCAATGCTGAATCTGCCCACAATGTTCACATATTTTGGCTTCTGTTTTGCCATTAGCAATCAAACAAATGTATTTATTTTTAATAGCTAAAGATTGAGTCATTGAGTCTGCAGCTTACTCTAAAAATACCCACATGCTTATATTTATTGCTCTACTCTTAACAGTAACCAAGTTTTAGAGTCAGCCTTGGTGTCCTTCAACAGATAAATTGATAAAGACAATGTGGTCCATATACCCCATGGAATTTCATTCTGCCACAGTGAAAGATGAAGTTATGAGGGTTGCAAGAAATGAACAGAGAGAGAGGTCACCATGCCAAGTGCCGCCCCCCTCCCCCGCCCTGTGCACACGGAAACACGTTGTTTCTTAGGTGGGAAGGGAAGGAAAGGGGGACTTGAAAGCAAACGGGCTTGGTGCCCATGTGCAAGGGAAAAGCTTGAATTGTCTGACATCTGTTGATAGACTTTCATTTAGAAATGCTAGCCAGCTCCCAGTGATCCTGCCTGCCTCCGTGCTCTCTCTCTCTCTCTCTCTCTCTCTCTGTGTGTGTGTGTGTGTGTGTGTGTGTGTGTGTGTGTGTGTGTGTGTGTGTTTACACTAGCTTTAAACATCAGGGTACAGTTTTCAGTAATCTGATGGCCTGAATTCTTGTTTTTACCCTTCACTGATTTCCTGACCTCCGTGGTTAGTGTTGATTTGAATTCTTTCTCAACTCCTCAGTAGCTGTGTAACATTCAGGCACGTTGCTTAACCTTCTCACAGCCCAGTCTTTCTCATCCTTAAAACAAGAATAATGACAGTTTCTAGTTCACAAATGTGTGGTGAATGGCAAATGAGATAATATGTATGAAGTATTGTTTGAGGCATCATAAGTGCTCAATAAATATTAGCCATTGTTATTAGCACTGAGTCACAGCTCTGTCCTCACACACAGCGAGAGAAGGTTACTGGGTGACCTAATGGATTTTTCTCATTGGAAAAATTCTACTATAAGGAATGCAGCTTATAACTCAAGCACCCAAAAATGTCTGTAGCCACACTTACTTGCCCTGCTGCCAGTCTTATGGGCTCCTATTTTGCATGCAGCTCTAACAATTGTGTTTATCTGATATATTAGGCCATAGCAAATTAGATGTCCAAATTAGGAAGGAAAAGAACCCTGGAAGAAAAACACCTGGCAGACAAGAGCATTTGCAGCCTGAGATTAGGGGACGAGAGAGTAAACAATTGCTATCACAGAGTAAAGTCTATGCACACCATCATGACTCCAAGTCATTAAAACAATTTTAATTACATTGAGCACACTGCTTAAGGCAGTGGCCCAAAAGTTAAACAACTTCTATCAAACACTGGGAGCTGTTTATAGGCGCAGGATTGTCAGTGTTCTGATCATTTCCCTTAAGGGCAAATGGCACTGGCTACTGTTTAAGCCACTGGCTAGAGGTGTTGACCCCCTAGATCTCCTGAATTGGCCTCTCTGGACCCTGTAGAATGTACGACTCTGTAGAATGGCTCTGATCTCCCAAGAAGGAGGTGGGCATAGGGCAAGAGAATAGCAAGCCACCTCACCACACTGCCTATGTGTAAAAAGCTTTCCTATATAAGACTGACTTCATTTCTGGGTTAAAATTTTTGAGATTGGTGGGTGATCCCATCCCTCAACTGGGACTGTGCCAATGTAATAGAGGTGATCTCTATAGGTTCTATCTCCCCTTTGTGGGATACTTCGGCTAAAGTCATCTGCATTAGGTCCTGGGAGCCTCTTGCTTCCTTGGCGTTTGGGACGCTTTAGTGGCTACCCCCAGTTCCCCATCTCCCACTGCTACCTATTTCTGTTCAATTTTCTGACCCGCTGTACTTCTCTCCTGTCCCTTCCTATACCTGACCTTGCCCCTCCTTTTCCTCTCCTCTTCTGCCTTCCCTCCTGGGGCCCTCCCTCCCTCTACCTCCTGTGATTATTTTGTTTCCCCTTCTATATAGGATTGAAGCATCCACCCAGAGATGTTCCTGTCTAAGGAAAGACAAAGACAAAGAAATAGAATAGAGACTGAAGGAAAAGCCATTCAGGTATAGCCCCACCTGTGGATTCATCCCACTCAAAGACACCAAACCCTGACACTATTGCTGATGCCAAGAACTGCTTGCTGACAGGAGCCTGGTATGGCTGCTCCTTGAGAGGTTCTATCAGTACCTACCAATACAGATGAAGATACTCACAGCCAACCATCAGATTGAGCCCAGGACCCCAGTGGAAGAGCTAGGGGAAGAACTGAAGGAGCTGAGGGGAATAGCAACCCCATAGGAAGGAAAATATCTACTATCTGGACCACTCAGAGCTCCCAGGAAGTCCAAAGAGTCTACACGGAGGGATCCATGGCTCCAGATACCTATGTAGCAGAGGATGACCTTATCTGACATCAGTGGAATGGGAGGTCCTTGGTCCTGTGGAGACTTGATGCCCCAGCATAGGAGGATGTTAGAAGAGTGGGGCAGGAGTGGGTGAGTGGGTAGAGGAGCAAAGGGGAGGAGGGAAAGACAGGATGAGATGAGGTGTTTGGGGGGGCGGTAACTGGGAAGGGAGAGATTATTAGAGATATTATTGGAAATGTAAATGAATAAAATGATTAATAAAAAAATAAGACTTATTTTAAATTCCTTCCATGCATCAACACTGGGAATATAATTCCAAATCTAGCTCCTTTTCCAACACTGAATATACTGGACTTTGGCATTAGGATTCAGGCAGATGGGGATAAGGTTCAAATATTGTCTCAGCCACCGCGATAAGACATTGAAATACTTCTGTGCACCACTTTCTCACACTAGATTATCAATTCTAATGTCTCATTTCCAGGGCCATCAAGAACAAATGAAAGAATGGGCAACGAGCGCAGTCCAGAGAGAGCAGAAAGACGGAATTGCAAGTCCTAGGTCACTACAATGGCACGAGGGATTATTTTTAATGTCCACTCAAAGACAAATAGTCTCACTTCTTAGGATCTAGTATGGTTTGAACATGAAATGTCATCTATGGGTTCATGTACGTAGCAAGGAGCTACTTGGTGGTATGCTTTTGGGTTTAGAGAAAGTAAGTAGATCCTGAAAAATCTGACCTGATCAAGAAGGTAAAATGTCCTGTCACATTCTAAACGTGTTGGTATTATTGGGAGTTGACAAAAAGCAGGAGGTAGGACATAATAAGAGGAAACAGGATACTTAAGCCATGCTATGGAAAGGCTTAAACCCCCTTTCCCTTTCTTCCCCTCTCCTTCCATCCTCCCTCTGACTTTCCAACACAGTCCATAGCAGCTATGATGTGAGCCCCACAGGTTCTGTCCCCAAGATGCTGTGTTGCACCAGAAGCCCAAAACCACTGCACATGAATGAAGCTTCTGCAATCCTGAGACAAATATTCCTCTTCCAAGTGATTATCTCAGGTGTCTGTCATAGTGACCAAAATGTTTCTTAAATAATCTAATATTGGCTCCATGATTGTTTTGACCTAAGACAGGTGTTAGGGAGAACTTCCTGTTTTGTCCTTTGCCATACAAGGGCTTTGTGAACATTTTCAGACTTCCTTAACTGCACCTACATTTGGGAACACCAGGACTTACCTGGAGAAATTACTAGAAAACATAGGTATAAACATATTTAAAGAATGTGACTCACTGAGCCAAATAGCTAATGCTTGAAATACATTAAATTGAGCCTGAGTCTTTACATATATTATCCTTGCTAATCTTAAGGAAATCACTGTACAGTAGTGGGGGCTATGGGTTATTACACCCTTTCAAAGGAGGAAAAAGGAAGCTTGGGTTCAGTGACACATGTATGGCATGAGGCTCAGCACTGAAATTCAAACTTCCACTCACAAGACCAGCATTTGCTATTCTGGTATATTTTTTCAATACATGTGTAGTGAGTGAACAGTCATATGTCCACATTTGCATATGTGGGGCACATGTATGGTGTGGTACATGTGTACATGTGAGTGCTTGCATGTAGAGTTTCAAGGGCAATGCCAGCAATCTTTCTCATCGCTCTTCATTCCTGTTCTTTGAGGCAGGACCTCTCAATTGAATCCAGAGCTCACCAAGAATGGCTAATCTCCATGTGCCCTGCCACTGTCTTTGGAGAGTTAAAATCACAGGTAGGAAGCTGTTCCCATCCAGCGTTTACACACATCCTTGGAGCCCAAAGTGCAGTTCTCGAGTTTGCATGTCTGTGCTTTGAATCTGAGCAATCTGTCCATCTCCCTTCCAGTGTTTTCATTAGTATCAAAACCATGTCTACTGGAATGCTAAGAGAGAAAAGAAAGGTGGACTGTGGTCTTCATACTGTCGCAGCACTAAAAGAATATTTGTAATGATGGTTTTGATAACACAACATGAAGTGGCTGGGATAAAAGGGTAGCGTTCTATCTCCTATAATAGCAAACACAGAAAATAGGAAGGATCATGTCTCATATTCAGCTGCAAAAGACTTGGTTCTTTTATGCCTGTCCCTACATGCACTGGTTTCATCTTTATGTCTGTTGTGGGACAGTCATCAAGTGGCTTTCAATGGTGATTGAAGGTATAGACTTGCTTGATTTTGCTCAGTAGAATGCACAGAGAAAACTCTTCCTTATATAAGTTGTCTAAGAGTTTATCTGTTATGTCACTCCTACCACAGACCTACTCTTAGACAAAGCAGATGAAACACAAGATATCTGAATTCTTCCCACCTCCCCTGTGTGCGTGTGTGTATGTCTGCATGTGTGTATATACATGTTATATGCGTTGTGATGTATGCATGTCTATTCGTGACGATATGTAGGAACAATCACCCATGCGTGTATATGCTGAGGCCACAGGTCAACATCAGGCACTTTCCTCTATTGCTCTCCATATTATATTTTTAGACAGAATCTCTCATTGAACCTAGGGTTCACCAGTTTGGCTAATCTGGCTGGACACTAATGACCTGAGATCTGCCTGTCTCTGCTTCCCCAATATTATTGTTATAGACACAGGCTGCTGACTTCTACATGGGTGCCAAAGATCCAAATTGAGCTCCTCAGGTTTATGTGCAACGGTTTTACCTACTATACTATCTCCCCAGACCCCTTTCAGCTTTTTTCTGCATCAGATGCAGAGCAATAGGCTCCTACCACAACAAGGAGGTATCTGCTCCTTATTCAGTCATCTCAGGGATAGGTGGATGCATAGATAAGTATGTTCTTTACAGAAGAATAGAAGAGCTATCAGAATGAGTAAAACGCACACCTAAATTAACTAATGGTACTTCTGTTCTGAGCCTACCTGTGGTTCTCTTAACCAAAAGGTCTCAGGTGATTATTGGGATAAAAACTATAGAGAGATTAGGCGAATGATTTTCCCCCTACAATTGTCTTCCTTTGTATTCCTGACTTAAAATAAAACACTGCTACCTTCCAACATTTTATGTAAAATATAAGAAAAGTGATGGGCATTATTATAAAGCCAACTTTTATTAAATCAGTTCGGGACATGAATAGGATTTTCTACACATCCATATTAATTGTGCAATGGTGTATGATTTTATTCTACTGCTTCAAAGTACCTTAAACCCTCTGGCAGTATTCATGCCCCATTACTCTTTCTTACTCATCGTCTCCTTGCCTCATCCCAATCCCTAAGGGGTAGAGACAGTGACCACAAGAAGAAAAGGAATAAAATTTGATAAAGAAATATATGAAATAAAATTGAGAACATAATAGGGTGATTTGAAATTCATATTAGAAATTAAAACAATGTTTTGAACCACTCTGAGACCACTAAAGTATGTGACTATTGATGACTTACTGATTAATGGAATTGGGGTTGTACAACTGATACAAGAGGTGTTTTGTTGTTGATATATATATATATATATATATATATATATGGGAATTTTCTAGGAACATAATGAAGTAGTGTTTTTCAAGTGATAGTCTTACAAATTGTCTATTCTCCAGGTTTTAGTTTTACTTCCTGGTATGGGTGTGATAAAGGCTGCCCTTCTGAACAGTCCATGCCTATTTTAGAAATTACCTCATCCATGGACTCAGAGGATCAGCTCTGTGTCTAGAAAGATGCCAGACATTAGCAAAAGTTTCACCTAACTAGGTTCCATCATGTGACAGTGAGACAGTTGCTAAACTGGGAGGCATCCTTTCAAAGGGATCCACGGAGCCCAGAATTTCCTGGTGCATGCCTCAGGGACCAAGTGAGGGTACATGACATGTTCTTCCTTTCCACTGCTGGGAATATACTCATCCTAATGAAAAGGTTTGACACACCTTGAACATTACACAACCATACGCAACAGCAGGGGCTTTTACCTTCTTTTCTCTGTGCTTTGCTATCTCTAGTGTTGTAATATCACCACTATCTCAAGCAGATATGATAGGGTTGTCTACTGACTATACAATTTGTCAAACATTAGTAGGGACTGAAGCTACCCATAACCATACAGCACTTTTGTCATCTTTTCCTGATGGTGGTTTTGATAAGAATTTAAAATAGCCTCAACTTTAACTTCCGTAATACTGTGTGTGCGCACATGTGTGAGTGTGCACGTGTGTTTGAACAAGGGACTTTAAATGTCAAAGGTGATTATCTTCTGTAAATGCCTAAGCCTTACCACACTTTCTGACTTCATTGTCTTGACATTTGCTTCTCCCTTTTGGAAAAAAAAAATGTCTTTTTCAACATTAGTCCTCAATCCAGTGACGTAAAGAGAGTCAACCTTGGGGAGATTCTCAGGGAAGTCCCTCCAGGAGTCTGAGGGCGTGTCTCCTTCAAGAGAAAAACCCTTATCAAATGGGCCTTTGCAAATTGCTTTATGAAAACCTGAGTGATTATGCCGAAGCTTTCATTAGTTAAAAGTTGTGGCTATCTGCCTATTATTCTTCCAAACTATCATCAGGAAGCAGAGCTAAAAGAGAACCATTCCTAAAGTAATCAATCAAGGTGTGAAGTTTTGGAAATCTTCTACTGAATGAACCACCTGACTTTCAAACAAAACTAATTTAATAAAAATAATTTAAATTTAAAAAAATAGACTGGAGCCAGGCGGTGGTGGCGCATGTCTTTAATCCCAGCACTTGGGAGGCAGAGGCAGGCGGATTTCTGAGCTCAAGGCAAACCTGGTTGACAAAGTGAGTTCCAGGACAGCCAGGGCTACACAGAGAAACCCTGTCTCACAAAGAAAGAAAGAAAGAAAGAAAGAAAGAAGGAAAGAAAGAAAGAAAGAAAGAAAGAAAGAAAGAAAGAAAGAAAGAAAGAAAGAAAGAGAAAAAGAAAAGGAAAGGAGAGGAAAGAAAAGAAAAGAAAAGAAAAGAAAAGAAAAGAAAAGAAAAGAAAAGAAAAGAAAAGAAAAGAAAAGAAAAGAGAAAAAAGACTGGAGAGGTAACCCAGCCTGTAAAATGCTTGCCTCACAAGCAGGGGGACCCAGACTTGATACAGGAAATCCATGCTAAAAGAGAGAGAGAGAGAGAGAGAGAGAGAGAGAGAGAGAGAGAGAGAGAGGGTGGAAGAGAGTTGTGGAGGCTTCCTTGGGGCTTATAGGATATACAGCCAAGCTAAAGTTCTGGACCAGTGAGTAAAGATGTCTCAAAAGATTTTGGTGGATAACTTCTGAGGATTAACAGAACATAAGGCCAGTCACTGGTCTCCATAGCCAAGTATATGCTTGTGCACACAAGCATGCACGCGCGCGCGCGCGCGCACACACACACACACACACACACACACACACACACACACACACACACATTAGCTGGCTCACCCAGGCTGACAGTTCAAGGTTTTGCAATAGCTGACCACTTCAGCTGTGCAGAATTTCCTACACTACACAAGGATCCTTTTTCCCACTCATTCAAAAAGTGAGTGTACACTGACCCTTCTGTGCCTTTCACTTCTCCTGACCTTCTTCTCTCTATTTGGTAGTCTGATGTATATTCATGGTCCTCTCTGAACATTTCATGAACTAAATTCAAGTTATTCTTTCTCTATATCTTCTAAAATTCTCCCCTAACAATTCTCACTGTACACAGCCTACTTGTCTGTGTTCTTGCCTTCATCTTTCAAGTATTACTGTATTATACTTAATCCTGAGCATATGTTATATGCTTTGTGGAGATGTTCAGTCCTGAGCCCTGTTGTGTATTTTTCTGTATAACTGGTACTTACAGTGCTTTACACATGGCTGATGTCTGTTATACTGGCTAATGTGAATCTTTAGGGGCTCAAGCTAAGTCCTTTCATCTTAATCCAAAGACAAAGTGATAGACTGTTGTGGGAACATTGTAAATACTCTCATCATCTCTTTGGCCCAGATGCCTGAAACAGATTTCCAGATGGGCCACTTAACAGACAGTGGCTTGTCTTGAATAAATCAGCTCATCTCCTAAAGCTTCTGTTTTGTCTACCTACAGAATTGAAAGAAAAATAATGACCTTCCTTTACACGGCATAAGACTATGATGATAGCCAAGTGTAATGTCTCAGAAGGTGTTTTATGTGCTAGTAAGCACCTTAAAATATGAATGTTTGGGGCTGTGGAGATGGTTCACTTGGTAAAGTGCTTGTTGTGAAAACATGAGGACCTGAACAATCTGTTCAATCTCCAGGACAAAAGGGGGGGGGGGGTAGGGAAGAAAGCAACGTAGTGGCATAAGCTTATTCCAGAGCTGGAGAGGCAGAAACAGGGCCTTATTTGTCAGCTACTCTAGTCAACGTAACAACTTCTAAGACAGTGGAAGACCCTGTTTCAAAAGTTATGTGGATGGTACCTGAGAAATGATGCTTGATGTTGATCTCAGGTCTCTAGGTATCTCAGGTTCATACACATATGAACCCACAGGGGCATGCATGCATACACACACACACATGTGCACACACACCTTTGGCAAAATTAACAGAAAGTTTAGAAACCTCATGTAAACTGTTAACAGTAAGCTCCCAAGATGATATGTGGTCTTCAGGTGTGTTTGAATTCCTTTAAAACTGTGGTATGGACCAAATGACTAGCCACTTCTTATAGTGAAAGTTTGCAGGAATTAAGAGGCAATTGTTTTCAGTAAAATTAAGGACAGCACTAGAATGAGAGCACTTCCATGCTCTAGTTGACAGTTTTAAGTTGGACTACAATAAAGTCCCTTCTCCTTCCACCCATCTTCAAACTCTATTTCTCATAGATGGATACAAAACAGTACGTGGGAAACCTCAGCCTCTCTGCAGTTCCAGGAACTCTCCATCCACATAAACAACTCTCCTGAATCTATAATTCTGCTCCACAGCTCTTCAAATGTATTTTTACTACGTCTTGCTCCTACTCATCCTCAAACCCTAGCCTCTTTTGTTTTCTAGCTCATATCCTCAGTTTCTTTTTATTTAATTCATTTCTGTTACTGTCTTTAGATTGCAAGTACATGTGTCCTGAGATACATGTGTGTGGCTGCAGTTGTTGAAGGATACCACAAGCAGATCTTCCTGACTGGTAGGCTAGAAACCAAATGTGGGATTTTCTAGAAAAGCACATGTTTTCTTGACTGCTGAACTGTCTTCCCATCCTCTCTTCACTGTATTTTTTTAATTGCTAAAATTCTATTAGCAATCCACAAGACTCTTGAATATCCCAGAAGAATCTCCAATTAGAACATAAAGAGGAGGATGAGGAGAAAGAAGAGATGAGGAGGAGGAGGAGGAGGAGGAGGAGGAGAAAACTTGTTGCCTGTTACAGCTTGGAAATAAAACATCCTCACCAGCTCAGGAGGTGCTGTTTTGGAAAGTTGTGGGACCTCTGGAAAGTCAGACCTGTTTGTCAGATGAAGGCTGTTGCCCTGCTCAGCTTCCCACTCTTGAGACATGAGCAAGATGCACAGCAATCTTCTATTGCAATGAACCAGCCTCAAAGGTTGCCATGGCTTCCTTACGAGGATGTTGTGAAACCTCTACATGGTGAACCAAAAGGAAGCCCTCCTCCCTTAAGTTGTACCTCCCAGTCTTTCAGCTGATTAGAAAGTTAACTACTACATCTCCTCTCTCATGTCTTCCATTCAAACCACTCTGGAACTTACAATCCCTTTGGTGTCTGTCTCAGAACTTTCATGAATATCCAAACAGGTTCTAACCCTAGAACAGTGGGAGCTACCACAAGCTTTACTAAATCCCGGTTGCTTCGGTTTCCATCCTCATTCATTCCATTCATCAGTTCATACACATCCCTATGAATCCCTGCGGGTGACCTTCACCTTGCCCCTTGACAGCTTGGATTATCTTCTAATTCAACTCCTCTCACTCTGTAACCACAAATATGTCTTTGAGATGGGCAAGTCATCCTACCTCTCCCTGGTTTACAGTCTTTCATGGATACCTCCCTTGCTTCTATGAGGAAGAAATGAGGTGGGCCACACACTCAAATTCCGTCTCATAGTAGCTGTAGCCTTTCACCAAGATCATTGGTTTTCTTCAGCCTCATTTGAAATGGCAATGTCTCCTGGGAGACTTTGCTATTAACCGATTGCCAGCTAACAAACCTGAACTTACCCCACGAAACAGTTTTCCCTTCTGATGGCCTTCTGCATGCCTGTGTGCTCGTAGGTGAAGCTTGAAGTCTGCTTCAGAACAGCAGCATTTCATCACCAACTCTTCTCAGTTCCCCCTGGCTCTTTGAGTTATGGCCACAGTGACCAGCACCCAAAATTCTTATTCTCAATAAACAGAAAGGACGATACCCTCCCCTTTGCTCCATTCATGTTTTCACAACTCTAAAGTGTTCTCCATCCTTAAAACTATTCACTATTGTCAATCTCGTTTACTTCAGGAAATCTTCCTAAAGCACCCTGCTATGGCCATGACTTTCTTATGAGGATGTTGTGAGAGAGGGGTTAGTTAAAAAGAATGGGGTTAGCAGAAATTGTAGTAGGACCAGAGAAGGTGATGAGGGGTGATTATGATCATAATATATTGTATAAATGTATAAAATATCTAAAATTTTAAAATTAAAAGAAAGCTTTTTGCAAGAATCTGGATTTATATTACGTTAATAATGTAGAATAGAAGCTTCTCAAGTGGGGAAAATGGAAACTTACAATATAGGCAGATGTGTTATAGACACAGAAACCAAAAACCTAAAGATACCAGAGCAGTTTGTGAAGGTCACTTGCCTGATCTTAATTATAGTATGGAGTTCCAAAGAAGAAGCATAAGACTTTGGTTAGAAAACCTAGCCTTGTATGATCCTCTGTATTATGCTAATGTCTTAGACATTCTAAGAATCTTCAACCAGCATGATTTGTTATCCTTTACATTTTTTTAATATTACTGCTTTGATAAAGAAAATCACCTCCAGAAGATAGAAGTATCTTGTTTTGATTTTTTTAAACAATTATCAAATGAGATTAAATACAGAAGATGAACAGCTTTAGAATTAATACCAGGTGTCATCTCCTATGTTCTATATACTAAGCAAATGGTTAAGAAATACACCAATATAAAAATCATATTAGAAGTCCCCTCAGAGAACTTGTTGCTCTGGCAAAGGACCCAACTTCAATTCCCAGGTGCTTTGAAACTGGCCGTAAGTCCAACAACCCCAGGGGGAGGGGCAATTGGGTGCCCCTAGCCTCTGTGTACAAACTCCCACAAACACACATATACTCCCACAATGATATACACACACTTACACATCATTTTTATTAGATATTTTCTTTATTTACATTTCAAATGTTATCCCCTTTCCTAGTTTCCCCTCCAAAAATCCCCTATTCCCTCTTCCCTCCCCCTGCTCCCTAACCCACCTACTCCCATTCCTGGTCCTGACACTCCACTATACTGGGGCATAGAACATTCACAGGACCTAGGGCCTCTCCTCCCATTGATGACTGACTAGGTCATCCTCTGCTACATATACAGCTAAAGCCACAAGTTTCACCATGTGTTTCCTTTGATTGGTGGTTTAGTTCCAAGGAGCTCTGGGGGTACTGGTTAGTTCATATTGATGTTCCTCCTATGGGGCTTCAAACCCCTTCAGCTCGTTGGGTACCTTCTCTAACTCCTTCATTGGGGACCTTGTGCTCCATCCAATGGATTATTGTGAGCATCCACTTCTGTATTTGCCAGGCACTGGCAAAGCCCCTCAGGAGATAACTATATCAGGCTCCTGTCAGTAAGCTCTTGTTGGCATCTGCCATAGTGTCTGGGTTTGGTGGTGGTTAGGGGATAGATCCCCAAGTGGAGCAATCTATGGATGGTTGTTCCTTCAGGCTTTCTTCCGAACTTTGTCTCTGTAACTCCTTCCATGGGTATTTTGTTCCCCCTTCTAAGAAGGATTCTGAGCTTCTGGGCTAAGATCCACTTATCAGTGAGTGCATATCATGTGTGTTCCTTTGTGATTGGGTTACCTCACTTAGCATGATATACTCCAGATCCATCTATTTTTCTAAGAATTTCATAAACTCATTGTTTTTAATAGCTGCATAGTGTAAATGTACCACATTTTCTGTATCAATTCATCTTCTTTTAGGTTCGCTGAAGGATTACTTTCTTGCTTTTTCTAGGGCATCATTTCCCTCCTTGTGTTGGAGTGTTTTTGTGTTTGGATCCCGGTGTGACCAAACTCCTGGGATCCTGGGATCCTGGGATCCTAAGATCCTGGGTGTGTTCCTACACATCATTTTTAATAAAATGAATCTTTCAAAAAAGCTGCTGTGTTGGGAATTCACAAATGCTTGTTGGATGCATTATGTTCATGGAAAGGAATTGCCTTATTGGTCATACCACTATGTGGTGTTTACTTTGGGCTGTTTTCTATCAGAGTCTGTTCCTATGAGATCCATCATTTCCCCATGATTTTGCATTGTTTCATCTTATTTTAAGTTAATTTTAGCTTCTGACATGCGTGCGTGTGTGTGTGTGTGTGTGTGTGTGTGTGTGTGTGTGTGCGCGCGCGTATACATATTCTTGGATAGGTTCATCATGTAAAGCCCATGTCATGTGAAATTCTAAACCGTATCAAGGTAAGCCGCTCTCCTTTATTTTTCAATCCTTGAATCACCATTTTACAAAACGGCTTCATTTTTCTGAAAGATAATCAAGAGGCAGGGTGATTAAGCCCTGGGCAACACACAATCTCTTTAGCCAAGTGTTTATCAGAAGGCATGGCAGAAACTCATTAAGTCAACTGAGTCAAAGATCCAGTGAATCATTCTAAGCCTCCACCCAGTTCAACTTTCCCCTCTGGTAACACTTAATTATATTTTCTCACTCCCACCCCTACTACCACACAATCCCATGTCCCACCAGCACATACTCACCCTGAGATCCAAGATTATATAAGGTCTCCTTGCTTGGCATTCACAGAGTGAAATAAGAAATAAAATATCCATGCCTTTCTGCTTAGCATCTCACTGTAAGAAAAGTATTTTCCTTCAAAATTAGCCTTAAAAGTACTGTAGCCAGCTACGCGTTTTAACTTCACATTTTGATTCCTTAACAAGATGAATGCAAAAGGAAACGTATTTTACATGAAACTATTCAAGTGTTGAATGCTAACTTATTAGTTATGCAAAAAAATTAACCTAATTTGCATGGTTAAGTATAGTGTGAGTATAGAATCAATGAATCTGAGAATTGAAAGTGCATGGGATCTGCAGTTAATGAGCCTGGATGAAATCCATGACCTGTCATTTTTCAGCGTGACATTAATCAAATTAATCAATTTCTATCTGGTAGGATAATACCTCTCTCAGAAGCCAATCCTTGGAACACAGTTTAGTAGTATACACAGTCCTAAGCAGCAATATCTCCTTGGACAGTGATCATGGCAACCACACCCACCAAGCTGACTGATAACAATGAGCATTGTGAACCATCTACATCAAGTAGCTCACTCAGTTCCCTTGACAATTTTTAGAAGGCAATATTCCCAATTACTATTTTACAGATGAGGGGCGTAAGACACAAAATGGATGTACTGGGTCAAGATCAGGAAGATATGAATTGGCTAAATGAGGTGTGATTCTGGAATCCACACCTTAAATCACAGTAGCCTCCACATACATCTTCTCTCCTTAAAGTTGAAAGCGAGATGACCTGGAAGTCACAAAAGGTTGAAGTTGCATTTGAAATAAGTCATGGAGTAATGTAAGTAGATGTAAGGTTGGCGATTCTGACCGTTCAAAGACACACGCACAAGAAGCAGAAAAAAGGAGACAGGGCAAGTCAAGGAATAGGTACATCATGGGTTTGGAGAGATAAAGCAGAAAGTCCCATCACTATCTTGAAGTCATACATGATCCAATTACTGTGACAAGTTATTTACTACTCTAAAATAGTTACAGCAAATTCTCACCCTGCACTAAAGTCATAGCCAGAACATTCTAGAAAGCCTCCCATCTCAGGGATCGTAGATAGATAGATAGATAGATAGATAGATAGATAGATAGATAGATAGATAGATAGATAGATAGATAGATAACAACTAATGCCAGCCCCACAACAACTCAGTCTCTTCATACCACACTATGTCATCATTGACTGGAGTTGGTCTCTGCCATGCTAAAATAAACACACTGGAGTTTGCTGTGTGTTTCTCTCCACTACAGTGCATTTCCCCCACTCCACATATATACCCATTATATATTAAAAGTCACGAACCCTTCTCAGTGGAGCTAACATGTTCTGATTGCTGAACGAGTTTCTTAAAGCCACTTCAAAGAAGCAGCTGCTCATCCCACTCACTCCTAAAACAGCCATTGGCTCCGATATCGCCTTTCCACCCATGGTAAGCCTTGTGAGCCTTCATGTCTTGCTTCAGTTCCCAAGTCCACAGGGTTTTCCCACACCCACCCAAGCAGTTATACCAGCCAAGGGAGCCCAAGGCCAATGCCAGGGAAGACAGAACCAGTAGTACTTGAGTAGATGGCTGTGTGGATTCGCTGTTGGTGAGTTGTTGCTTCTGACCTAAGGCAAGAGGAGGCAAGGAAGAGGCAATGTAGGTCAAGAAGAGTCTCACCATCTCTAACTGAACTCATCAGCAATGGCACTACAGGATGTTAACAAAAGTGATTAGTACCTATCTCATAGAAATTTAGCATGATAAGGACCATGGTAACTCTAACCACATGTCAGGCATTATTCTTGATATATTAGCATCTTTTACTCTAGTTCTCTGAGGCTAGTACCATTGTCACCATTGTTCATGTGTTGAGACTGAGGTACATAACAGTTAAATAACATTTTCCAATTGTATATAAAAGTGAGGAAAACTAAATGTATACTTCAATCTGCCTTCAAAATTTTTCTTCCCACCACTTTGCTACAGAAAGTTAAAAGTAAGAGCTGTTATGATTTTTATTTTTTTTAATCTTTTTGACTTTCAGATTTTTTTTTTCGTTTTGGTTTTTGTTTGGAAACAAGAATTCTTGTGGTCCAGGATATCCGAGAACTCATGAGATAGCTAAGGATGTACTTGAACTATTGATCTTTCTATATTCATATCCCAAGTTCTGGGACTACAGGTATGTATTATCACCTTTGTCTCCTCATAAGCTTTTTCTGAAAAGAACCACACAGTATATATTTTAGGCTTTGCTTACTACCAAATTCCTGTCACAGCTATTCAACTCTACCACTGTAGTCCAAGGACAAGGGTAGATAATATTTTAATACTATTCTATTAACACCTATTTCTAGACATGAGGGTATGAAGTTCATATTGCTTTCACATACCCACAAAATATGATGTCAATTTTGTCAACCATTTAACAGTACACAAATCACTCTTACCTCACAATCTATATAAAAACAGGTGGTAGATAAGATTGAAGTCAGAGGTCATAGCTTGCAAATCCTTGATCAAAAGGTTTGAATGTAACTAAAACAACAGACATGTGCAGAAAACTATGAGTTATAGTTATTTGTCTGCTATGCTTGCATTGGACCTATTTAAATCCTAAAACTACTATCAGTCTTTCTGCTTTGACTGATCTGCGCCAGCACAATGTACTTCTAAAATCTAGTGTAGATCTGTAGGGTTAACAAGCTCTGTGGCCTTGGGCAGTTTACTTAACTCTAAGCCACAGCTTCCACATTGTAATAAGCAGTTATCTGACCGGTTGATTGTTGTAGGCATTGAATTAAAAAATAGATGTCAAAAAATTAACAGTGATTCCCAGCATGTTGTAAACTTTCAATAAGTATTAACCCTATTAGTACTCATATTATTATTACTATCGCCAAAATCATCAGCCCTGATTTAAAACACAAAATCAAAATAGCATATCACTTGAAGCTCACTTCTGCAAGATGATGGGTGTCACCTTGAAGGTGACTAAAAGTCCTTTAAGTCTCTTTTGCAAAGTCCTTACTACAGAATAATTAAATCATATCTAAAACACTGCCTTCCTTACAAAATGAGAGCATTTTGCCATACTCTATTCTAGCAAAGAATCTAGAAAAATTAATCTATGCATGTCACCTAACACAATTCAGTCCCCAGGCTATTCTGTCGGTCATAGTCAATATCTCATCCCCCAGTATTAGCTTATGTGGGTGTTTATTTTTAATGTTTGTAAGCCACAGTAAAAAAATGGAAAAATACAAACATTGGCAAAATGAACTTCTATGCTTGAGGAGGACCATATTTATGTATCAATTAATTGAGCTCTATGTATATAAAATACTTCTTGGGGGGCATGTCAAAGGCAGTAGTGCTACCAAAGGCCAGTTACTCATAACAAAGTCTAGCTCTCCCTTTCCTTGGTCCCTCTAATATTTCTTGAACATGCCGTGTGTGTCTGGCATCACGGATCCTCTAACCATTTCTGTGGTCTTAGCATGAGTTACTAAAGATGAGATATGCAAATAAAATGCTTAAAAAGACCCAGAAATCACCACTGTCTATGTGTGGGCCAAGGAAAACCATGACTATGCTAAAAGTCATCAAGTTCCTTTGTTATCTGAGACTCGACTGTTTTCAGCTCAAAAGACTTGTGGGCAGGTAGCTTCGGTGAAGTTCACCATTTATCTGCTGGAGAATCAGCTGAGCGTGACTTAGTTATCTGACGCTCTGTTTCAAAGGACTGATGGGTTGTGTTCTCAGAAGGGCCTGGCAATTCATCAGCAGCAGGAATGAGAGATGGTTCCCAGAAAACGATTCCCCTGTCATCTTGTGCTTTGTGTATGGCAGGAACCAAATGTGAGGTCTGATAGTTTGAATAGCAAGAAGCCTGGTCAAGTGTGAGAAAGAGACAAGTTCTGTAATTTTGAAAGCACATTTGGATGAAATCAAGTAAGCATGGTTCAGATGATCATAACAATTAAGGATCTCCACCAGAGAAACTTGGAGCAAGTGAGGATGGTTCTGCGCATGTAAACAAGCAGATGCTCAGGTTTCTTACTATGGCTAATCCCATCCTTTCTGATCACGTTTTTCTGTTAACTTTTCTGTTTAGTCAAGTATGTGCTTTTTGTCGGCAATTCTATTGCTCAGGTATTTCCTTAAGCATTTTTCCTAGTATTGCAAAATTTGTCAATGAGCTAGGTGACTATCAGTGAACCAAGTCACTTAACTAATCCCTGTTCTGTTATATTTCTTTATAAAACTGGGAACCCTCAGAAATGAATAGTTAGATCACTAGGTGCATAATTCTTTCCTTTGATTTGTCAGAGCTCATTTTTAAGACACTTACAAGCTTCTGAACTGTCCTATCCTTTTTTTCCCCTGCCAGCTACTTCTTTAAGAATGTTTTCATGCCTCCAGTTTCCTGTTAGTGAACTCAAATAAGAAAACGCTTAAAGACCCTCACTCTTCCAGGGCAACTAATGTTTTATTTAAAGTTAATAATGTCTAACACCAAGCTATAAATGTCTAAGCAGCATCTCACATCTTCATAACAACTCAGGAAGAATAAAATCCTTCCAAACATCTTTCACTTCAAAACAATAATGCCAGGCTTGTTTTATCTGCATGCATTTGGTTCCCAATCCATCAATCCATTACCCAGTTTTAAGAGGGTGATAGTAGACATTAGGGACTACTGTAAACACAGTGTTCTGAATTCTTCCAAGAACGCAACAGATAACTGGAGGGTAATTCATCATCCCCTGCCAGAGAAACAGGGACTTTGTGGGAAAACCTGTTCCTGCCCCTTTCTCTCCTTCAAGACTAAAACATGTTGATCTCTCTTTGTACTACTAGAGACCAAACCCAAGCTGTTACCTATTCTACACAAATGTTCTATCAAAAAGTCACATCTTCAGTCCTTCAAACAGCTATTTTTGAACCTAGCCATATATCTATCTTTCTGTTACCTAATTTATAAAGAATGTTAATGGGACACAAGACCACAAAGTAATAGTGCAGTTATTCGTTTATTCATCTTCATATAGATTAGGTTTGTAAGGTTGAGTCTAAACTGACCCTACTTGCAAGAAATGCCCAGGTAGACTAAGATAACAAGTAAATGCAAAACCAGAAAGCCTGTTTGCATGATGCTCAAGGAGACTATTGTTGAATCTATTTTTTTTTCCTCTTGGAAAGAACAGAGTCCACTGTGCAAGAACACTAAGCTCAGGGACAAAGCCAAAAGACTGAAACTTAGAGCATGTAGCCTCATCCCTCCAGGATCCATAATAGAACTATGAATGTAACACAAGCAGAGAAGAACATCCGCTAACATTGTATAGTTGAAACTACTGCAAACAAGAGACCTACAGTGGTGGGCAAGTGGCTGCACTTTCTGGGTAAACTGAGTTCTTGGAAATTTTTTTCATTTAGTTGGCCATCAAAGCAGAAGTCAGCTGCAGAATATATCAGTAGAGCAGAGACAGGGCAAGCAGAACATACCCAGCAAGAATATAGCACAAATCTTCATGAAAATTACAAACCTCTCACTCCAAGGAAATCCAATACAGGAGTTATTTTGTGAGAACCTCTATGTTCATAGGACTTTCTGGTAATAACTGGAAAGGGGAAATGGAAAGGTGAGTTAACAAGCAATTGTGAGCGCAACTCCATAAAATTCAAGTAAAAACTGTGAATGTTCTGTTCACAGTGCGGCTATGATACTGTAGTTTTACAGAGGAGTAATGGCAGAAAAGTTTTAAAGCTACAACTGATATATTGTGTAAGTAGAGGAGATGGACAGGTATATGTTGTGTACATGTTTGACAAATAATTACCAAGTGCTTTATGTAAACCTCAGTTGAGAAAATAACACTGAACGCTAGTGGTTTGTACATGTTTATCTGGAACCTGGAGACTTGACACAATCTCCATCCTTAGTTTTGTCTTGATCCGTCATCTTAATCATCTACAACCAGTATTTGCATTTTTTCTATGCATATGAAAATTAGAGGCAACTCAAGCAATTAGGCATTTCACGGGTCGGGGTTCAGTCAAAACCTTTAGTCTTTATGACAAAGACCTGAGAGAAGTCATTTAAAAGAACAAAATTTAGTATTGCCTAGGCACTCAGAGGTTGTGGCTCATAATTATCTGGCTCCATTTTTTTTTTCCTGAGCCAATGGTGAGCCAGCACATAACGGAAATACGGGGCTGTGCAAAGGAAGCTTCATGTCAGTGAGAAACCAAAGAAGAGAAATGAAGGGAAGTGTGTGTGTGTGTGTGTGTGTGTGTGTGTGTGTGTGTGTGTGTGTGTCAGAGTTTCTCATTTGAAAATTAATGCAACGCTATAATCCTTTGACCTCTGCCTCATTTTCACCCCCTCAAAGGCAATCAAGAGTACACAACAGAGATGAGCAGAATTTTCAGTGCTCCCAAGAACAGCAAATGCCTTCATACGTGGACTCCCACAGCCACAGTATTTGATCACTGCCAACCATTAGTATGAGCAGACGTTGCTGTGGTTAATACGTCAGTGTACACCTTCTATGTAGTTACAGCCTTGAGGATCATCAGGCCAGACTCACAGGGGTGAGCAGTGTGAGATCTACCAAGTGGAATTGAGAGGGAGCTAAAGCAAAGTGTTATAAGTAATTTCTACTGCTGCTATTTTGCAGAGAATCCTGAAGTTCCAAAGATAGGAGAGTGAGGTGGCCTTGTTGGAGTAGGTGTCACTTTGTTGGAGAAAGTGACCCCTGGGGGCAGGCTTTATAAGGTCACATGTTCAACCCAGGCCCGGTGAGGTAGTCACTTCCTGATGCCTCATCTCCTTCTTCAGCACCGTGTCTGCCATGCTTCTGGCCATGAAGATAAAGGAATAAACTTCTGAACTGTAAGCCAGCCTCAATTAAATGGTTTTTTTAATATGAGTGTCATTGTGGTCATGGTGTCTTCTCATAGCAATAAAACCCTAACTTAGACAGACAGTAAGGAGCGTGTGTATCTATGTAAGTTTGGGGTATGTTGCCCTTGTATCCCCTCTTTGAAGTTGTCAATGTGTTTTAAAAGCAAACATTCCATGAAGGCTTGTTCACAGTCACCCAACACATGTCCCCATTCACCATGGAAATCTCAGTGATTGGCAATTAGCATCATGAATTAAGTGCATTAATTTTTACATATATCTATTGTTTGTGTGTATTTCCATGCACATGCACTTGCTACTCATGTGGAGATCAAATAGCAGCTTGCTGGAGGCCTCTTCTTCCAGGATTCCCACAATTGGCAGTGAATGCTTTTACCCACGGAGCCATCTTGCCAGCTGTCTGACCATAGTTATTATTCCTTTCTGGCAAAAAGAAACATTAATTTTACACAGAACCATGCTCAACTATTTGCATAATGATTCTGTTGATTAAGTTTCACAGCTGTGACGGAGACCATAAGACGCATGAAAACTAACTTAACGTCAGGCCTTTAAAGCCATGTGTTGCCTGCCACTGTTTTACAATGTCTTATTTGTGCTTAAATTGTGCTGCATGCAATTTTGAATTTTTGTTTTTAAAAAAAAGCACTCTCTAAAGATTTTTCTATCTTCTCTAAATGTTTTGAATTTTCTGTTTAATTACTTGGTTTTTTTTCTACAGGGCTGGCGATTAAACTCGGGCTTCTTGCATGCTGGGCAGCTCGCTGCCCCTGGTTTGCATCCCCAGGCTTCTCCTCCTTTCTTTTTTTTTTTTTAACTGCAACCACCCCCAGATGTAGTTTCTTGTTCTATTTCTAACATGAGATTCAATTCTCAAGACCTCTGTAAATAAAGCCAGGTGTTCCATTCCACAAATTCTGTCTAAAAAATTAATAAATTGGTATTATCTTCTCTTTCCTAAAATTTTAGCTTTTTTAAACTTTTGTATGAGAAAGGTTAGGGAACATGAACAAGCCCTATGAACAGATATGCGCATCTGTGTACATGTGAGTGGAGACCAGAGGTCACACATTGGGTGTCTTCCTCCTTTGTTGTCCACATTTCAAGGTCCACTAAATTTGCTTACCAATAGGTTAGACTGGTTGGCCAGTGAGCCTTAGGGATCCACCCATCTCTGTCCCTCTCCACGATGAGATTCCAGGCATACTGCTTTGTAACATGGGTACTGAGATCTGAACTCAGTTCCTCAAGCTCGTGAGTGAGCACTGTACACTGTGCCGTCTCCTCCCTTTTCTCTTTGCTTGAGATCTTGGCTTCTTCATTTCAGCTCAATTTCGTTTCTGCTTGGAGTTTTCTGTTCTAGGGAATATTCAAAGGCTGCCTAACAATATCTTCTAGTTCTGACACAAATCATGCTCCTCTTGGTGCCTGCTACAACATGAATCTACACTGGAAAGCCCTTCTTTCTTGACCAGGGAGCTAGCTAAAATGTCAGCACAATGCTAGAGAGTGTTACCAAGCCTCAATCCCCATGTGCTGATTGCCTGGCAAGACTTAGTAAATGTTGAACCCTAACAATGCCTTCTCAATGAAATTCCACGGAAGCATCTTTCTGCAGAAAGCAGTCCCAGGGTGAGGCTGTTTCTTTAAGGAAATATATGGATGGTACACTCTTCTTTTCCCAATATTCAAAATTAAGCCCCTCCAAATAGCTTACACATCGAAGTTTATAACCTCAGCCTACACAAGTCCAGTGCAAAAAGATCTACTGCCTGCAGGCAGAGCGAGGAAGCTCTTTAAAGATGAATCATTTTCATAAATGAGTGCAGAGGGAGGTCAGGCCAGGGGACAGGGAAGGTTACGTGTGTGCCTGAGATAAGGCCTCATCCATCCTCCTCTGACTGTCAGGTCTTGATGGGTGAACATTGCCTTGAGCTCCCATAAAACATGTTGTTTGCAGAAAACTTGCAGGTGGTTCATAAAAAAGTCCAAACTGTTGCCATGAAATTTATCTCCCACTGTGGGATCTGTTTATAATAGAAGCAAAGGATCTCAAATAGAAATTAAGTATCTCGGACTGACTTATATTAGCTGGGGGGGGGGGGTTGAAAATTTCAACCTGCTTCCCCATCATGGTACTAAAAATGTCAAAGTATTTGTATTGATGACATCTTGACAAGATACGAGTATGTTCAAAGGGAAAATAATGTCTATTGTGTCCTCGCTCCTTATCCCTGGGGTAAGAATAGACTAGGTGAGATTTTATAGGAAGAATGCAATCAGACAATCAAACTCTTCATCACATTTTATTTCTGAAGAGTGTCAAGCATTGGTTATTTACAATTCCTCCATCTGCATGGTCAAAGTGAAAAGGGCATCTCAATTTTTTTTAAGTTATAAGAGGATATTTATTATCTTGAAGCCACGAAGAGATTGGGGGCAATGGTAATATTGGCCATAATTTGAGGTATCTCCATATAGAAATTGGGAGAAAATGCTGAGACAATTCGTGTAGATAATTCAGACCCTAAAACCTCTGTCACTTGAGAGAAAGAGATAAGTGAGGAAGAAGCGCTAAATTTTGTTTTGTGTTGCTTTTCCAGAGTTGGGTTTATAATTGACTCAATTTATCACATCCCAGGTGCATCTACCTGCACCGTGGTTTTAGGTTGCTGCAAAGACCAGTGCTCATAAATCTTAGATTGATGAATTTAGCACATCCATGGGGAAGGATATTAAATAGAGGATGATTCACTGAATCCAAGCATGCTTTCGCTGGTAGTGACCTTGGAGAAAATGTAAATCAGGAATCCAAACTCCAACCACTGTCACTGGAGTTGAAAGTATGAAAATATAAGGGCATGGGGTACTCTATATATTCACAACAGCTGATGTCTAGCGATCTACTGTGGTTTCAGTGTGAAATATCTCCCACAGACTCAGGCATTTGAATGTTTGGTCCTCAGCTGAAGGGTTGGGAGGGCTGTGGAACCTTTGGGAAGTGAAAGCTTGCTGGCAGAAGTTGGTGTCTTGGAGGAGACAATGGAGTTTTACAGCCTGACCCTACTTGCCTATGCAATATGACCAACAGCCTGTCAGACCAACAGCCACATTTTCCTGGCAATGATGGACTGTATCCCTCAAACCATAAACCAAAATAAATCCTTTTATCCAAGTTGCTTCTTACAAGGTATTTAGTCAGGGCAATAACAAAAGTAACTAACACACTCTCTATCCTATCCAAAAGTAGGCCTACATACAACTTTTCTGCTCCCTTTCACCAAATAGTTTTACAGGGCCAGGGTATCGAATGTCCGAGAAGCAAAGTTAATCAAACAGCTTCATCTCAAGTATGAGTGCTTCTCTCTGTGAAGGAATCTGAGGTCTTCCACCTCAGCAGTTTATGGGTTCTTTTCTCCACCTTTCTATGCCTCCAAACCCACTTCCTGGCCACCAAGGTGGTCTAGCAGGCATTCCTGTGGCTTCTCTTCTTCTCTCACCCCATGTACACACACAGGGAGTGCACTGTTGCGTGTCTAAAAGGCATCCAAATCCTTATTTCACTGCTTTTTCTCAAGCCTTGGTCTCAACAGTCATGTCAAGAAAAAAACATCCACAAATGAGGTCCAAATGATCTTTGCTACCTTTTGATAGGAGGAATTCAAAGTTGGATAGGTAAGCTGGGCCAAAAGGTGGTACCTCTAATCTCCCCAAAACTATTCACGGTGATAGAAATTTGGGTATCGGCGCCACTCAAAAAGAAGTATATTTGCCAATAAGATGGTGTTACAGAATGAGTGTTTCTCTTCCCCAACCCCACCAAATTCAGATGTTGAAATCCTAGCCACTCACTAGGGTGGTATTAAAAGCTGGGGTCTTTGAGAAGTAGTTAGGTCATGAGAATAAACATTAAGAATAGGAGCAAGTGTCCAGAAACAAACCAATAACAACAAAGTCAGGGAAGGTTTCTTCTCTTGCCCCCCCCTCCTTCCTTTTCTGCTTAAATTTCTCTCTTTTTCTCTCCCCTTCTTTCAATTTCTTTTGTCCTAACTCCTTCATATTTAAATACCAAAAAGGGAAGCTATTTATAAAGTAAACTCCCACCAAACACTGAATCTGTTAGTACCTTGATTTGAACCCCCCACTATGGGGAACTATAAGAAATGAGGATTATTGTATTGGTCATCCTGTCTATGGGTATTTGTTTTTACAGGCTGAGCCAGGGAAACCCCCTCACTTTAAGTGATCATTTATTATTTTTTACACTTAGTTTGTTTTTTTTTTTATTTTTTCAGTATGCTGTTCTTGCTCACTTTTAGCTTATAATTCACATACTGATAGTAAAAAGCAGGCTGGAAAAGCGTAGCAAATGCTCTATCCTGAAGGTACTCTGTCAATATTCTCTGAATCCTGGATGACAGTAACACACAATGCCTGTTCCACTGGACTGTAGATGTTTGCAGTTTTGAATGAATGCTGGAATGGAAATGACTTTGTCTGCCCTCTAGCTTTCTCAGAGCTTCTGACCTGATTCTATCTGAAATGACTCAGACTCTCCTAATCCCAAAGTCTTACTCTCCTAATCCAAAAGTTCTCTGTCAAAGGACTTCTCTCTCTCTCACTTGTATACTTAACACCACTCTTGGCAGTCACTGTTCGTCTCCATACACAGCACCTAGATGCACTCAATTAATGAGTTGTGCTAATCTGAGAACTTCCAATATGCAAACAGTAGGGGGTAAGTTATTTCTTATGGCCTATAACCAAGCAAGGAAAGTAGTCAAGTGTAAATGTTTTATAGTGTATATAGCTTTGAAAATTTACAGGGTGCTTTCTAGACTAACAAAAGCCTGATACTTAGAACTTCGCTCAAGATAACAGTGTAGTACCATTGCCCTCATTTTCTCTGAAGAAAAAGTTGAGATTTAGTTAAGTTGCTCATTCTAAGTTCTATAACTACAAAGTAGGCAAGCTGGGGGAGCACTTACTAAATGAAAGGCAAATGCTTTTAAAATGTTCTCAGTATGTCCCATTTCGATGTCTTTATGGTAACAACTGATAACCTTTATTTGAAAGAAAATTTAGTCTAATATTTATTCAATCGTGCCACACAAATGTCTTCATTTGTTACCACAACACCTTGGTCTCAGCTCAGTGCCTGAAATGACCCATCTGTGATGAACACTAAATGAGCTACATAGCACCAATAGAGCAATCATCATCATTTTGTCCCAAAGTGGCTAATATGGTTTTCTTCAGAAGTTGGGGATATGGGTCAGCTTTTGGAGAATTTTCTTAACATGTAGGAATCACTGGGTTCTATCCATAGCTTTTGGTAAACTGGACATGACAGTACATGTCTATAATCCCAACATTCAGAAAGCGAAAGAAAGAGGATCTGCTTAAAGTCATCCTTGGCTATGTAACAAGTTCAAGGTTAGCCTATAATATGTTAAGCCATAAAAGAATATATTACATATGGATTTTTTTCCAAGAGGAAAGCATCAAAAACATTCTTACATGACTTTTTATTCCTTCCCAAGCCCAGGAAATATGAATCATGTTTTTCTTCTCTTTACGGTCATAAGTAGATACTAAATCAAGCTCCTGAAAGTTTATGTTCATATTTTGACAAAGTTAATTTAAATGACTTCTCATCTCCATATCACCCATTTTTATGCTTGCACATGCTTCTGTTACCTAGAAAACCAAAGAGCAGAGGTATGAGTCATCCCAATCTTACTGCCAAAATGCCTCATGAATGAATGAGTGAGTGAATGAATGAATGATGAGTGAGTAAGACATCAGAAAATGAAAATTCAGTCACTCATAATACATATGAAACTAGAGAACATGACACTAAGTGAAACAAAGCACAAAAAAACCCCCAACAGTACCATGTGAACATGCTTACCAGAACCTACGGATGACAGGCAGCGGCGACCAAAAGGGAGGTTTTTGTCAAAGGCTACAAAGATTCAGTTGGAATAAGAACTAATGTCTTAGTGATCTAACTCACTGCATGCACTGTATGGTAGATACAAGCTAATAGTAATGTAACATACGTGTGTGTGCTTGTCCGTGTGTGTGTGTGTGTGTGTGTGTGTGTGTGTGTGTGTGTGTAACATTAGTCTATTTTAAAAGACATTTTCCAATGTAGGAAACAGAAATGCAAAAGAGACATAGATGAGAACAAATTTATAGAGATGTAATTAACCCAATTTGGCACCCAGTAGGGTAACAGGGAAGAACAGAGAAGTATCAATAGAGAGAAGACAATAGTAACATTGTCCATGAGTACAAAATATTAGATATATGATTCATACCTTCTCAAAAAGCATTCCTTTGTAAGCTCTACTCTGTTCAAGTGCTGTACATAATGAAACATTTACATATAATAAGATATAGTAGAACCAAATATGGCAGTGCACGGTTTGCCAAGGACATTTGCAGACGAGTAGTAAAATTCTATTATACTAACACTTTGTGAGTAGGTAAAAGGAAAGTCATGCAATACTATCAGTTTATAATGTGGGTGAGACACAACGATTTAGCAATGTGTGATCTTTCTCAAAGGAGAAAAAAAATCACTCTAAAAGATAAAAGTATTATGAGAATATTTGTGAACTGGACTTGTGTGTAGCCTAATAATCGTATATTCTCAGACAAATATGGGAAATACAACTTTAGATAAATTAACCCAGTCAAGATGGAATAATGTAACGAGCTTTCTATCCCATCTACAGCAACAAGGAAGGAAACAGACAAAAGTGTGTGAACTCATGGTGTATGAAGCCAGGTCTCCCTGGCAATAAAAGGCAGTGGTACCTGAAAGATGAGAATAAAAGAACCGAACTTCACAAGAATCCCATCAGAATCTTTCCAGGCTACCGTGCTGAAGAGCACAGTGTAGGTGGAGCATGACGATAGCCATGAGGTGGGGAAAGGAAACTGATATGTTGAGGGACAAAGGCAGTCAGTGTTCCAAGTACAAAGTATCAAAGAAAGTGGACCATAAATTGAATTCCAGAAATATGCAGTCCCTGACAATATTCATCTTCTTTGTGACCAACCTATGCATCTGAGAATCTCCCCATGGCCAGGGAAGGAACCCACACGTAAGGGCTTAGAGGTTATACTTGACAGTCACATGAGGTTGGGTATAGCGCCAGTTTCTAAAAGCCAGAACAGAGAGCTTTGAGATACATGGGATACCATGTGGAGTATAGAAAGATAAACGCCCTAGACCATAGACATACAACACCTAAGGATGAATTTAGGGGATGTTTCTTAGAAGGGTTCATCTGAGGAGGAAAGATTTGCTCAGAACGTAGATGGTGTGATCCCGATGTGCTGGGGTTCTAGACTGAGAAGTTAGGAGGAAGTGGGAAGAGCATTCCTTTCTCTCTCTGCTTCCCAACAGTGGATGCCACGTGACCGTCTGTCCTCAGCTCCTGCAGCCATGCCGTACAAGGAACTGGACTTTCAAACCATGAGCCAATATAAACCAGTACTTCTTTGAGTTGTTTTATCCATTGTTTTCTTCAGAGCAATTAGAGAAGTGACTAAGGAAGCATCCTGCCTCACGTATGAAGACTCACATAGATTAATAATCAATTGGGAAAAGACGTTTCACGCTAACACACTAACCAAAGTAAGATCATAGGACAAGGAAACTGTATCTTTTTATTATCTAAAGAATTTGTGGAGGAGGCTGGAGAGATGGCTCAGAGATGAGGAACATGGTGGCTCACAACCATCCATACCAGGATCTCCCAGCATGCAAGTGTACATACTGACTGAGCACTGATATGTAAAATAAATACATCTCTTTTTTAAAAAAAAGAGTTTGTGCATTTATTTTTTTAATTAAGTATAAAGCAATTCAGTATAAGTAATTTATGGCAGGATTTTAAACAATGAGGTCTCGGGGACAGGGTGGTAGAGTGGGTGTCTGAGGAAAGATCAGTAAGCGGTGGCATGCACACTGTTACAGAAGATGAGTAACCCTCTTGGTAAAGGGCAGAGAGGAAAAGTTCCGGTTCAGGGGGTAGTTAGATTGTAAAACTGGGACAGTGCCTAATTGCAACAGTGATCAATTAAGGGATAAAAGGCCCATGGGAAACTGAGGAGTGGTTTTCTACCGGAGAAAGGACCAACGCAGGTCCAGGAAACCTGTGAATGTTAAAAGGACTAGCCCACGAAATGGACAGAACAGGAAACTGGCAAATCCATCTCCAAGAAAAGCAACCTCTCCAGTGGGACTTTGGCTGAGATCTTTCCTGTCCCTGTGAACAGAATCAAAAGAAAGTCCTCAGAGGCCCATTTCTCAGTTACTATGGAACCCATCTTACACAGTAACCACGGGAGCCAATAAATACATGAGGCAGCACAGAGCCCATGTTGATAGAAAATATGGCAAGATTTCTGAAAGCCTATGGAGCCTCGGGCCCTAACCAATTTAGGCCTTCTTTTGTCTTTGTCTTTGTCTTGTTATCCATGAACTCCAGACTTGAGTTAGTAATCTGGGCCTATTCCTGCCAGCATGTCCCATAAAGATGTAAAGGGAGATACACACGCTCACAAATAGGCATACACAGATATGACGATACACAGATAGACTGATACCATGGAACATAGATTCATAGATTTAGGTACAATGTATAATTGGGAGGATAGCTGCTCGTAATTCCAAAACTCAGATGTGCTTTACAAGCAGAGAGAAATGATCCAAACTTTGGCTTCAGACATTTCTTAGAAGTAGGTGATAGGTCAGAGAGGGAGGAGAACAAGAGTTCTTACTTTTTCCAAACCAGTTCTTCTGTTTCCCCATTATACCAGTAACTGGCTGTCTTGTTCAGTGAACATAAATATACTTCCACTGGCTTCACCAGTTGCCCCAAGTATACTTTGGTGCATCAAGAAGTCAATCTTTCAGCTCTATTTAATACACACACACACACATACACACACACACACACACACACACACACACACACACACACACACTCAGCTTTATGAGTGATGTTTCATTTGAGTCAACCACACTAGGGCTCAGAACCTACGTGAAGCCTCAGGTATTTCAAAACCTCAGCCTCGGCCCACTAAAGCAGCCCTAAGGCGTTTATGAGCTCTGTAATCCCCATCTGAACATAAGCAATAACAATGTGATGGGTTATAACCACGGCGGTGGCAGCCTGCACCTTTCGTGAATGCTTATCGCAATTTATCGCACACAGGCTAGGTGTTAGGCAAACAAACTTGAATTACTAGGTAGCCTAGTTGGTTTTTTTAGTTAATTCTTTGTGATAACACAGCAATAACAATTAACTCTATCACACTCAAAAGGAAACAGCCTCGTATACTGCCCTGTGGTTTAGAAAGTAGAGGTAATTATACATCTACCCTATAATTTTACAGTTTATCTATCTCTATAAGCATGCCACTTGGTGGTAACAAAAGAGATATTGTGTGACTTTCATTGAGAAACCAGGGAGCCATAAAAAAAACATAGGAAAGATTTGCCCATAAAAATATGAAACTGAGGGCTAGGGAAATAACTCAGTAGTGAAGTTTTTGCTGTGCAAGCAAGCATGAGGACCTGAATTTGAACCCCCCACAACCAAATAATTGGTAGATGACACTTTATGTGCCTATAACCGCAGAACTGTCAGGGAAAGAGTTAAGCATGTACTAGGGGTTCATTGGCTGCCAATCTAGCCAAAATTCCAAAATGGCAAGTTCATGGTCAGTGAGAGACCCTGTCTTGGGAAATTCTGAGGAAGGTTGAGGAGGTGACTTGGTGAGTCAAATGTTTGCCAGGCAAGTGTGTGGGCCAGTTTTTCCAAACACACAGAAACCCAGGGCAGAATTGTACATCTATTATCCTTAGGACTTGGGGGTGGAGGGGCACTGGTACAGTAAAATCTTTAAAAGGTTGTGGTCCAGCAAGCCTGGCATATGCAAGAGAGAACAAGAGATGCTGTCTCCAGGTGAAAGATAAGGACTAACATTTGAAGTTATCCTCTGACCTCCACATGCACAGCAGGGAGTGAACATCCCCATTCACATCCACGAATGCATGCATGCACATGCACACACACACACACACACACACACACACACACACACACACACACACACACACACATGCACACCTTTTAAATAATGTCAATAGCAAAGGAAGACACTCAGTGTTGAACTCTGGCCTCCATACATGCTCTCACTGGTTAGAGCATGCACACACCCACCACCACCTCCACCACACACACACATCAAAAACAAAATCTAAGTGTTTACTAGAAACACAAAAGTTAAGACTTTCTTCACATCTGTTCTAACTTGAGAGAGCAAGAGACGTAAATAGAAGCAGACAACTGTAGTTGTTTTACAATTAGAACTTTGTTATTTACATTCTATAGAAAACTGAGTAAAAATCATCTTTTTCACGATATCTATAAAGAAAAGCAGAGAAATATCTTGTGTACTAGTAGGGGTCTTCTGGTTCATAGTATCTGACTATTTGCCAATTCAACTCTACCTGCACTCTCTGTGGGCCTTAAAAAATGGTGAATATGCTCACCTCAGGATTTACAACCTTGCTTTAATTCTGCCTTGTTGCCAGCTGTATAGTTTTAAGTAAGTTGTTCACTCCCTCAGGTTTAGACTTTTTCACTCACAAAATTGCATGAATAAATCGCTTACACTATTATTGAGATAGCATGAAAACATGTCTTGCAAATTCTCAACACTGAAGAAAAAAAGAACTATTATTGACCTTATACAATATATTTGTAATCTGATATGCTATATTTATGGACAAGCAACATAGGTAAGAAATGCCAAAAATATTAAAATCTGAGCAGTTTGCGGGTTAAAATTTAATACATGCTGCCTTTTAGACTGTGTATATTTGAAATGTGCTATTATTAATTGCTATGGTAGAACCATTTAGGCCATAGGAAGAAATAATTGCACAGCTAAGGACAAAAAAATATTATGTAGTCAGCCGCAGTAACTGTTGAGACGACAAAACAAAATATACCTGAATTGAAAGAAAAAACATCCCCAGCACTGTATTCTACAATGACCTTTTGTGTCCTGAAAGAGGTGGTTTTATTGAATTTTCTTGCTGGTCTTCAAACATTTGCCTATCAGACTGGAAAATTCATAATAGTAGGTGGAATACATTAGTATAATAAAAAGACAAAACTATGTCAGTCTTGAGATATATGTCAATCAGTTGCCCAGTCAGAAGAAAGTAATAAATGAAAATAGGCAAGAAAGAAATCATTAGAAATACCTGTGGTTACACCTCCAGGAACCCAGGGATTGAGGAAACACCTTAATGGCTAATGCCCTTGCTGTTTGTGCACGTAAGGTTGTTTGCTTCATCAGGTTTAGGTTTTACACCCACAAAGTTGGATGACTAGATCACGTACACTATTATTGAATAGCATAAAAATATACCTTGCAAATTCTCAACACTAAAACTAAAAATACTATTGACATTACACGATATATTTTATAATCTGATAGGCTATATTAGATCTGAGTATAGGTTTCCATGATTCACATAAATGCTGGTGGGTGTTGTGGCACACTTAGAGTTCTAATGTTCAGAAGGTACAGTCAGAGTATCCTTGGGGTAAGTCCACTAGTAGTTCTACTTGGTTAGCAATCTCTGAATTTAACTTGTGAGATTTTATCTCAAAGAATAATATGGGGAGTGAAGGAGGAAGATATCTACCAATGCATGCACACGCGTGCTCACGTGTGCCCAAAATTCAAACACATATACACATAAAGCACACATCCAGAACACAAAATTCTAGAGATTCTCTTAGAGCTTTAAAGCAGTTCCAAGGACTAGGACTTCATTCTCAATCAGGTTTATACACATAAAAGAAAGTTGGGAGGGTATCCTCATAATTTTATGCTGCAGGCACTCAAATAAAGGTTTGGTGAAAATGAATGGGAGTACTTTCTTTTCTACTCTGAGTGATCACTGTTCTATAGAGGTCCAGATTCCCAAAACCTCCCCAGCCTCCCCCCGCCCCAATTGCCATCATTACAACCACAAGTGCTCAGGTGGATTTGAACCTCACTTGGGTAGTAGCTAACTGCCAAGAGAGATGTAAAGAGGCTGTGACAGCTAGTGCTTATGGTCTTTTTGGCTCTTCCCAAAACCAAACTCAGCCTGAATGATACAGGGGAGTTCTTTTCCTGGTGGTGGACTCTGTTTAAAGTAGATTGCTTCATTTTTTTCCTATCATTCATGTGCTTCCCCCTGAGACAAGGTCACCATCAATTCACTCATACCATATCGTGTAAAAGTTATTTTCTCTATCTACTGACAAATGAGGCATTTATAGCCCAAAGATAGTGAAGAAAAAAAAAAAACTTACTCCTAAGTATTCAGTGAGTCTTGAGTGAATCTATCATAGTCAAAAGACATACATGTTTTTAATGCCAATGAACTACAGCATCAAGCAACAGAAAAATGAATTCCTGTTAATATTTCTCATAAAGCAGAAATTAAAATTATACGAATATGAGATACTTGGAATTTGCAAAGGTAATTCAAGTGCTAGCATTTGTCTAAAGAGATACAGGTCCCTTATGGATGTGCTACTGAAAAGAAATGTATTTTAAAATTAGACCTACACACTCAGGGGTCCATCCCATAATCAGCCACCAAACGCAGACACTATTGCTTATGCCAGCCAGATTTTGCTGAAAGGACCCTGATATAGCTGTCTCTTGTGAGGCTATGCCAGTGCCTGGCAAATACAGATGTGGATGCTTACAGTCATCCATAGGACAGATCACAGGGCCCCCAGTGGAGGAGCTAGAGAAAGTACCCAAGGTGCTGAAGGGGTCTGCAACCCTATAGGTGGAACAACAATATGAACTAATCAGTAACCCCAGAGCTCGTGTCTTTAGCTGCATATGTAGCAGAAGATGGCCTAGTCAGCCATCATTGGGAAGAGAGGCCCCTTGGTCTTGCAAACTTTATATGCCCCAGTACAGGGGAACACCAGGGCCAAGAAGTGGGAGTGGGTACATAGGGCAGGAGGAGGGTATAGGGGACTTTTGGGATAGCATTTGAAATGTAAATGAAGAAAATATCTAATTAAAAAAAAACTAGACCTACAGGTTAATTTTGACAAGATTACTGAATGCCAATGGACTTTTTCCTGGATCTCAATTTCTTGTTTGTGTAGTAGGGTAATAACACCTATGTCATAGTGTTGTCTAGACAAATAACAATTTCTTATAAGTATCTATCAATATCTTGCAAATAGTCGTAAATCAATGAATACTAGTAATTGATATCAATATTAGATGATTCCATTTGTACTCTGTGAAGCCCAGAAACAGACTATTTTGTCATAAAGCAATAGTGATGTTAATCACATATGTAATAGTACCTTAGATACCATGCATCAGCCTATGAAGAAATAGAGATGTGTCAAAAATCACACAACTTATTGCAGTACATCAAGATTCTAAGTCAGACAGTCTGGCTACACAGTTCTGCTAAGTTGTTTTCTTTGCACTCTAAATTAAATATGCTCTTAACACAGAATCTGTGTGGCTCTTGAATTCTTAGTCATGTCTCAGGAGGAGCTAGCACTCTGGAGTAATACTGAATTCTAGACTATTCCGGAGGCCTTCATCAAAGCATGTGTGGCTTTCCTCTACAATTTAATCACAATGTACTAAACACTGCTGGGTGAGTTTGGTGCCTTGTTTCAGTCGCCAGGTATTTTGTCTCCCATGACAAAGCTAATCAATACTGCATGTTTATGTCTTAGTGCTATGGTCATCTTTTTCTTCTCTATTTTCTTTGTTGTTTTATGGTTTTGTTGGTGCTATTGTTTGTTTTGTTCTGAGGCAAAATCTCAGACTGTAGCTCAGGCTGATCTGAAACTCAACACAAAACCCAGAAAATCCGCCTGCCTCAGGCTCCCAAGTGATGAGGTTAGAAGTATGAGCTATTATACCTAGCAAAATTGCTCTGCTTATAAGAACTCTGGTTAGATTGGATTAGGGCCCAGTCATGTCTCCATTTTATCTTAGTAACTTCTTAAAAGATCTTGTTTCCAGATATAGGCATGTTTGGAAGTAAGAAAGGTGAGTCCTTCAAGGTATAATTTGGTAGGACATAAACATGGCTCATAACACCAGGATCTATAACTTCTTCTTAGAATTACCTCCTTGCTGAAAAGGACTTCTTTTCTTTTTTTACTTCTGTTTGTTCAGTTTTGGGAGAGAAAGGGGGGCAGGAAGAAGGAGAGAGAGAGAGAGAGAGAGAGAGAGAGAGAGAGAGAGAGGGAAAAGGAGAGGGAGACAGAGAGGGGGATGGTGGGAGAAGGAGAGGGGGAGGGGGAGAGAGGGGGAGGGTATGGGAGAGAGAGAGGTATATCAAGTTGGCCTTGAACTCTCAATATAATTGAAGATGACCTTAAACTCCTGATTCTCCTGACTCTATCTCTCAAGTGCTAGAATTACAGGTGTGTATGATAGCCTAGCTCTCTCTTGTAGTAAATTCCATGTGTTAGATTACATATGTAGTTGTCACTCATGAATGTGCTGGCTTGATAACAGTATGTAAGAGCCAGAGAAAGGGGCTAGGACGTGATGAGGTGATAATGGATTTCTATTAGCACAGTGTTTAAGAAAGGCTTCACTGAGGAGGGAAATGCAAACAAAACCCCAGAGGAGGTGAAGGAGCAAGGCCTTGCTTTCTTGGGGCAACAGCATCTTCTGGCAGAAAAAGGTATGAAAATAAGGCACTAAAATTCTCAGTGAACGTTGTGCAACACTCGTTGCGACAAGTCAGTGCAGAGCAAAGAGCTATTCAATAATCCTTGCTCGGATGGGCTGTCTCTCCATGCATGCATATCAGGAATTGCCAGGGGGGAGCTGGGAAGTACTAAGCAATATTCACCTTAAAAAAAGAATAATTACGGAGACCTGCAAGGCTGAAAGGGATCTTACAGCTCATCTAACCCACCTTTTGCATTTTACAGAACTAGACCCAGAGAAAAGAATTTGTTTGACCTGATTCAGGCATGTGGTTGACTGTGAATCTTCCAGTGCTTTTAGTTCAAGGGTCTTTTCACAGCACTACTGTATAATTTCAACATCAGTAATTGGAATAAGCTTTAAGTTCCCTGGAAGCAGATAACTAGGGCTCTGCCTCCATCAGGAATGTCAAGTTCTCAGGAAATTGGATACAACTTGTTCAAGGAACTCTAATAGACCTTCAATGCAAAACACGTAAAGGACAAGTGATAGTCCTTAGCCTTCATAAGGGAGCAACAATATCATCAAGACATGGACCTTGTTATGCTATGTCATGTCTGAAAATGCAAGACAGTTCTTGTCCACCTCCATACCTCATCTCTGTTACTTTTCTGTCCTCTCCCAGCTTTCCTGAAACTGACCCCTGCATAGGTGGCATTCTGCCCCTTGGGGTAGTAAGATCTGCCATATTACTTCATTCTCATTAGGCTACAGGAGTGCCCAGGGCAGCATTGCCAGCTTGTAGAAACCCAAGTGCTGGCAACCAAGAGAAATCTGATGACAAGGATAACAGTGTGAAGAAAGGCCATGCCAGAGCATATTCTGTTAGCACTTTCCAGATTATCATCTTGCAAGGTTCTCAGTAGGGCATATATGTTTTCATGCCATGAAACAAAGGCTTTTGTTTTCTGTCTAGAAAAAAAAAAGAGAAATGTTATTTCCATAGTCAAATAGTTCTGCCTCGGGCACTGGAGCATAGTGGAGACGTTGCACATAAACTCCTGACAACAGACTCAAAAGAGTATGGTGGTTGCCTTGGATAAAATAGTTCAGCTCCCTATGATACCTGATGCATACAAGCTTGCCTACCTGCACTGTAAGTTTCCATGGTGAGCTTGGCCTAAGCGAGAACTCCATGCATATTATATTATTTTCCTAGCTCCACTTAAGAATAATTTTCCTACAAACACCATTAACTTTAAGAATAAACAACTTTCCTAATGCTGTGACCCTTTAATGCAGTTCCTCATGATGTGGTGACCCCCCCAACCATAAAATTATTTCACTGCTACTTCATAACTGTTATTTTACTACTGCTGTGAATCATAATGTAAATAATCTGATATGCAGGCTACCAGATATGCAACCTCCAAAGGGGTTGTGACCCACAGGTTGAGAACCAACTGTATAGTTGCTTATATTTTTAAAGTAACTAGAGCAGGTAATGGTTATGACCTGACATAAAATTCGTGTTTGCTGCTGCTAAGATGTTGAGTCAGAACCAAGGAGGTCAAAAGATATCAGCTATTTCTTATATTATTTTAAAGCTGAAGAATCTGAGGCCAGAATGGTTGATTGCTCAAACTCATATAGGTTGGAACAATAACACATCCAGCCTGGGCTAAAGATGAAGGCTCTGTCTCAATAACAAAACAACCAAACAACCAAACCAAATAATACTGTATAAACAAAGCTACATCAGGGCATTACCCACTGAAGGCATTGACTTTGTTCTGGTTGAACAAGATTAAGAACTGTAGAAATGGTCTTAGAGTTGATTTGAAATAGTAAAAGCACATGCATACAAACACAGGGGCAAATGGTAGTTTTTGTAATTCTCATTCCATGATATAAATCCCAAGTATGGATTTTTAGTTCATATTTCTTTAATTTTTCTGCTTGCTTTACTCTCAATGTCCCTTTTGGCACGTGCATTAATATACATAATTCAGAAGTTAATAAAACCTTTTCTGTCAAGTATACAATAAATGTTGATGATACTCACACTCCTGATCCCCCTAATTCCACTCTTGTTCCTTCCTTCTCTCTCTAGTTTCTTTCCTTCAATGTTTATATTTAACCTCGTGTCATACATAAATATAACCTTAGATGTGTCATATATGTGTCACATATATTCCATGTCATACTTGTTTTCTCAAGAGGTTGGCTACATATACTCTATATGCACACACATATACATACTGGTGTGTGTGTGTGTGTGTGTGTGTGTGTGTGTGTGTGTGTGTGTGTGTTTATGTGTCTATGTGGAATCAAAGATTCAAAAATGAATGGAAAACATGTTTGTCTTTTTGATAATCTCCACTCTCATCTATTTTCAAACAAATGACATCATTTTATTCCTATTTATGTCTATATAATACATTTTTCTTAGTATTCATCTGTGGAGGGAAATCAAAACTGATTCTATCACTTGGTGTTTATGAATAATGATTCCTTAATTTTGATATACAAATATCTCTGTGAAATATTGACTTAGAGTCCATTGATGTATCTGGGCTATATGGTAACTATTTTTGAGGAACATCCATGCATATTTCTATAGCAGCTAATTGATGTTCCTATCGATAATTGTGTGTAATGATCATTTCCCATCAATATTTTTGCCAGTATTTGCTATTTTGTCTGAGATTCGTTCTGACTGAGATGACATGTAGTTTTACCTTAACTGCTTAGAGCAGTGAGCATGTTTTTCATCTGCTTATTGGCCATTTGTTCTTCATCTTTTGAAAATGGTCTGTTCATGAGCCCATTGACTAGATTGTTTTTTTACTATATAGTGTTTTTAGTTCTTTACATATACTATAGATTAATAGTATGTCAGATATATCACTAGCAAAATGAAATTCTCCTGTTCTGTAGGCTATTTCCTCATGCAATGGTTTGCTTTGCAGACGATTTTTCAATTTCATGGAATTCCACTTGTCACTTCTTGTTTTGGGGGGTTGTTTGTTTGTTTGTTTTGTTTTGTTTCTGAGCAATTGAGATCTTTTTCAGAAAGTCTTCCCCAGTGTCTATTCCCAATATGTTTACCTCTACAGCTTGAGCTTCAGGTCTTATGTTCATGTCTTTAATGCACTGAGTTGATGCTTATACAGAGTGAGAGTAATGGACCTTGTTTCAGGCTTCTATGGGTGATATCCAGCTTCATCAGCACCAGCCGCTGAAGAGAATGTCTTTCTCTGGTGTACTTTTTTTGACATATTTGTCATAAATCACATAACTACAGCTGTCTGAGTTTAATTCTGTCTTCTATTCTATTTTCTGGATCTTCATGCCTTCTGAGTCAACCATTCTATTTTTGTCACTGGGGCTCTGTAGTATAACATGAGGTAAAAGAGTGTAGTGCCTCCATCATTGCTCTCTCTCTCTCTCCCTCCCTCCCTCCCTCCCTCCCTTTCTTCCTCCCTCCCTCCTCCCCTAGAGGTTCTTTTGACTTCCATATGAACGTTAAGGTTGTGTCTTCTATGTCTGTAAAGAACATTGGAATTTCGATAGGGATTTGCTAGGCAAATATAGAAGTGACTTGGTAATAGAGCCATTTTCAGTATTCTGCCTCCTGATGAACATTGGGCACTTCCGTTTTCTACAGTCTTGTTAATTTCTTTCTTCTGTGTTTTGAAATGGTTTTTGGAAATCTTGCTGATCTTTCTTTA
This sequence comes from Mus minutoides, assembly GCA_902729485.2. NCBI lineage: Eukaryota > Metazoa > Chordata > Mammalia > Rodentia > Muridae > Mus > Mus minutoides. Next base: position 1,329,670 of record LR753317.1, on the reverse strand, counting down.
TTCCTAGATTATTGCTGCTGCTGTTGTTGTTACTTAAACTATTGTGAGTAAGCTTGCCTTTCTTCCATCTTTCGCAGCATCTTTGCTATTAGTATACAAAGAGGCTACTGGACTTTTGTATATTGGTTTTATATCCTGCTATATTGTTGAGAGTATTTATTTCTTTTATTTTTCTTAAATGTTTTACATAGTGTGTGTGTGTGTGTGTGTGTGTGTGTGTGTGTGTGTGTGTGTGTGTTCTACCGTGCATGTGTAGAGTTCAGAGGATCACTTTGCAAAGTTTATTCTCTTCTCCCACCTTTCCATAAATTCTACAAATAGATTCAGTCCACCAGCATTGTAATGCATTTGCCTGTGCTTAATGAGTCATCCTCCTTGGTCCCTGGACCACCCCCTTAATGGATATTCCCCTTAATCAATATGAAGTAACTTTATTTCTTCTAATGTAATTCCAAATCTATGTCACATATTTTAAAACAGCTACATTTACTTTTTTGAAGACTATTTGCTTGGAATATATTTTCTAATTCTTTCATGCTAAGAAAGGCCCGTCTTTGTCACTGAGGTGAATTATTTACAGAAAACAGATAAATCTTTTCCCCCCCAAATCTGCTATTCTGGGTCTTTTGATTGGTAAAGTGAGAATATTAACTTTGAAACTTATTGAAAGGCATATGATGCACCCTATCATTCTGTTCTTTTCGTAAAATGTGTTATTTTCCTAATCCTCACTTTCCTCTTTATTATTCAGATGTAGCTTATTATTTTCTGTGAGTTCATGGGTGTGTTTATCTTTCTCTTCACTCTGTAGGATTTCTTTGAGGATCTTCTGTACTCTTGGCTTAGTGGCTACAAGTTCCTGCAGTTTCTGCTTATCGTAGAGAGAATGGTAAGAAGGAATGCTTTGTGGATACAGTCATCTAGACTGGCAATTACTGCCTTTCATGGTTTCAAATATATATCAGGCTTGGCTGAGTTTCTGGTGGGAAATATGTCATTCTGGTGGGTTTGCCATTATAGATGAATTGTTGCTTCCCCATGTAGGTTTCAATATTCTTTCTTGGATGTCTATAGTATTACATAAGGAGATTTCTTACAGTCTTGTCTGTTCTGTGTTCTAAATGTTTCTTGTGTCTGGATGGCCGTCTCTTTACCTAGATTTTGCGTATTTTCTGCTAGCAGTGTGTTGAATATATTTTCTGTTCCTTTAGCTTTAACTTCTTCCTCTTCTGTGCTCATGATTCATAGATTTGGTCTTTCATGTTTCCCATAGATCTCATGTGGTTTGTCCATATGATCTTTCTATTTCACCACAGGACTTTCTGAGTTGATTTAATCCATCTACCTATCTCCAAGCCCCTATATTCTATCTATTACCCATCTTACAGGTGAGACTTTCTGAGTTTCATATTTGACTTATGTAGTTTCACATTTGAAACCCAACATTTTATTTCTCTCTATTTTTCATCTTTTCTATCTCTTCATTGAATTCTGTGTCATATATTCACTTTCTTATTTCATTAATCTGTCTGGGTTCACTTTGAGTTAATTTAGGAGTTGTGTTCTTTCCAAATTTATATTAGACTCTCATTTACCAGGTTGTCTGTTGTGCTGTCCAGATTTTGTCTCAAAGCCATGATGGGGACCTTAGCTGCCCTGAAGGCCAAAGTTTTCTCACACACTAGCAAGTCACAGGGAGAGAAGTGACTAAAAACCCAGAGACCTGGGCCAGTCTGGTAGGTGAAGACAAAAGACACCCTGCATACCAAATCCAGAGGCCGTTTGTCCTGCTTCAAGTCTTAGCAGATGAGAACTAAAGGGCAGGAACAGAACAGGTTTTGTAAAGATTGTGATAAGAGTCAAAGTTGGCTCCTCTGCCATATTTGAGTGTTGCCATATGTAAAATAAAGTCTACAGACACCCACCATAACCAATAAAAGATTAGTGCAGTGTGCATTAAAACATTAGTTCTTAAGGGCTGGAACAGAAAGGGGATAATTGGAGCAAGAGCAGCATTATTCAAGGAATATAGAAAGCATAGAAGTGGGGAAAGTTAGTAAACCAGAGAAAAGCTGAGGATAAAGTGGGAGAATACATGTGATCGTTCCAGCTAAAGGTAGAATGAGAAGAGAAACAGGAAAGGAAACTGAGTGAACAAACCTCAAACAATCCTATCACTTGGGATACTGAAGCCATCAGACACCCCAACTCCACGCCAAGCTTTGCTCTCTGGAAAAGCTCGCCACAAAGAGGAGAGGATAACACACAAGACAACATGGTTCCACTAAATTGAAAGTATCTGCTAAATAAGAAAGATTCAAAAAACAAAGGAATGTAAACTGGGTGTAGGAGGAATCTATATGCAGTCCTACTGTGGGCACAGATGCTGCTCTCCCTTCACCAGTCTCTAAGTGGCTATAATCATCAAACCCATCTCAATACAATCTACTCCCGACTATGGCTCAGTCCAGATTTCTACCTCACAGAACACCACATGGTTCTAACTCAACATTTCCCCTCTTCTGGCTGCAAGCACTCTGCAGACTAAGCCTCAGAGTATAATCCTATGGCACTTGGTCTAGTTTCTCACATTGAGTCCTGCTGGAGGGAACACCTAGCCAATGACTGGGCCTGAGTCCGTTCCAGGTGCTCTTGAGTTTTATTAGGCTTTTTGCAGACTTTTTATTTTCGTTGACATCTCATTTTCTCTGTAGCATGATCAGCAGGTGGTTGGTCATGGGGGCCACTGCGGGAAAGACAGATATTGTGGGGGATGGTTGGCAATTTTTCTCAAATGAGACTCTGTGCTTGCACTTCAGTATTGGGATATGCATTTCTTCATCAATAAAAAAACAGAATCAATGAACATTTGGTATTGTGCCTCATTCTCCCGCCCAAAAAGAGATCCTCACTTTTAATTTAAACCCACTGTTATCACTTCAGTCAAATGGCTATTTGAATGTGGCCTGAAAACTAAGATGCTTTCTTATTGCTTTTCCATATAACTTTAGTCTCATAAAGTTCTTATTTTCATAGTCTTAAGTAATAAACTCATTTTCCCACTAGATGTAATACAAAAATCCATGCCTTTTATACAACTGGCATATTGGTTTCATGTAACCTTGGGGAATCCCTCCACTTGTCCTGCAAGCTTCCAGCTGATGACAACCTGGGGCACTGGGTGTCCAGTTTCATCTTGAATCTTACCCACCAAGATGATCTATCCCACGTACTAACCATTTACCATCACCACATCCTTCTTACCACTCTCTCTTGAAACATAAAACCAAGTCCTCATCCCAACGTGTGCCTGCAGGTGTGAAGCTGCAGGCGTTTATCTACACAAAGTTTACCTGAAGTAAGCCCAAACCAGGGCAGTTCCTTTAGCAACCAAAATTAATATGTAGCAGAGTCTGAGGCTCAAGCAATAGTTCCTTCCAATTATATTTACTCATTTTTTTGTAAGGTGTGATTTAATTCGCTGGGCTTCGTGATAAACTCTACCAAGGCCATTTGCTTTTCAAATGCAATTTGTGATTCCATTTATGTGAAAAGACACTGCATTAAATAAAAATTAGTCTTAATATTAGGCCCCTCTGTAGTCTAAGCAGGAAACTCATTGCCAAGTGATTCTCGTGTACAGTAATACATCTTTGCCTTGGAAAGCGTGATAGCCAAAGAAAGTGCGCGAAGGAGAAGGAAACTGTGCTTCAAAATGTCAAACAACATCTGTTTCCCATTTCTGAGAATTACAGACCTGTCTCTGGCCCTTTAACCCTTTAGCCCACATTGTATCTGTCCCTCCACAGTTTATGAGCTTTATCTTCAGAAGCCTTTCAGTAAATGAAACCTGATACAGAAAGTGAATCTCTTCTTTAGGTCCTCTCTGAGGATTAGGGACAAGATTTATTAGAACAACACTAGTCACACTGTGATGCTTTAAGGTCGGGTCAACATTTCAATTACAAACCCATGCTACCAAGGGGTGTGCACCCAGCCTCAGCCAAACACTTCTCCAGCTCTATATTTAGAAAGTGGGGTGGAGGTTTGAGGGTCCGTGTTTGATTTATTTAAACTTGACATAATATATAAGATTGACCTTCCTAACTGCAAGAAGTTCATGTTTTATAGACGTCCCATTTTGCGCTTCAAAGTTATATTGCAAAGTCTGAACCAATTATATTATAATCCTGAGATTATAAATAGATTAATCAGAGGCAAAAAGGCTAAATTTGATTATATTTAATAATTACAAAATTGGTCAATATTTCAACATGTATTTGTAAGACAAAGTAGAAGCTATTGGCTCACATGCAATGACATGTCTGTCACATTATGTTTCCAGGGGAAACTAGAACAACTGATCAGCTTTGGTCTCTTGAAGTCTCTTCCAAAGGAACTGTAGAGATTCCTTTCTGCTGTACCAACACAATGGCTGAGAGATCTGACCTGTCTAAGGATCAAGGTCAGATAACCAAAAAACTGACTGCACTTGAGTTTATCTCCCTTGCCCTTCTCCTTACATCTCACCTCTGTTCTCCCTCTACGCAGTGTTTCCTGCTCCCCCTCCTCATCATGGCCCGTCATCACTGCCCAGCCTCTAAGGTTCTGCACTTTCATACTTGCTGCCATTTGGCTTGGCCCTTCAATCAACAAGCCCTGCATGCCTGATTGATCTAGACCAGAATATCATATCATAAAAAATCTCCCGGGAATTTACTGATTTCCTTGGAGCTTCTAATTCCATTCCAAGATGTTTGTGTGGTTTGGGGTGTTGATGTTTGTTTTGTCTTTGATACAGTGTCTCTCTAAGTAGCCCAAGTGAGCCTTGCACTTGTAATCCTTCTGCCTTTTTCTCCAAATACTTGGATTACAGGCACGTCCAATGTCCGACTATGTGAAGCTTGTCTATGTGATTTTATGTGCATGTTTGTGTGCATGCACATGTGTTCCTGTGGGTGAGGCTGCATCTGTACGTGCATGCATACGGAGGCCAGAAGACAATCTCAGGTATCAGTCCTTGGGTTCGATCCACCACTGGTTGATTGACTATTCTGAAAGAGTGTCCTTGACAAGGCCTGAAGCTAGTAGGTTAGGCTGGCTGGCCAGCAAAGGCCAGGAATCTGCCTTACTAGGACAGGAATTAAAAGTGTATGCCACTATGCCCAGCTCTTTTTTTTTTTCTTTTTAGCGTGGGTTGAGCAGATCAAACTCAGATCCTCATGGTTGCAAGGCAAACACTTTACTAATTGAGCAGTCTCCCCAGGGTCTAATTCACCTGTTTTAAAGGAATAAAATAAGTGGGATTTTGTGTGTCTCCATAGGTGCTATTAGGAAGAACCTTACAGTAAAACTATCAAAGTAGAATTCAAAGAACAATACAGAGAACAGTGAGCTTTTATTATTAAAAGTTTTAAAGAACTTCCCAACCATTTTATACCTAAATAGAGCACCAATCATAGTATATGCATTCATAAACCAGGCTTTGGCTGCTAAGCACCTGTCACCTAAAACATTATAGATGCTCAACAAATATTTAGAAAATGATAAGAACATTCATAAGCATATCAATTTCTCTTATTCAGTTCTCACTTAGTAAAAATGAGTTATAATCAGATTGCCTCAATGGGAGAAAAAATAATCTGTTGCAGCAAAGGAACAAGTATCTGTCTGTTGTTATCCAACATGAGGTTACAAGGGTACCCTCGGAGATATAAGCAAACAATACAAAGAAACCCCACAGTTTTTAAATATCAAAGTAGTGTTACTGCAGGTATATGCCATTGTACTAGAAATCAGCATTTTTTTTTTAAATATACAAACTAGCCAAGAAAGATAGACCAGTAGGGAAAAGTGCTTTCCAGAAAGCCTGATAACCTGACTTTGACTCAGAGCCCACTGTGGAAGAAGAAAATTAAGTCTGTAAAGTTGCACATGTGCTGTAGCATATGCACACATATATTTTATACATCATGTGCACACATACACATTAACAATAAATACAACATTTTTTAATTTAAAAATATACACAGCATGCTGTCAATTTAACCAAGTATGTTGAAAAGTATCTTGAAATAAAAGCTAGTTACAGTTTTTTACTTGTTTAAATAGCTACATTGGTCTCAGACAGTGGCACATAGCAAAAAGGTATTTAATAAAAGTGCATTTCATCATATTAATTCACACAGATCAAAACTCAGTTTTCATGCCCCAAGTGTAGCAAACAGGTTTCTCAACTGTTGAGGAAATTCTCAACAGATTCTCCTTTCTGTTTTATCTACATTACTTCCTCTGCCAAGTTTCATAAGACATGAGAAAAAGAAATAAAAGAATCTCAGACAAAAAGAGCTAAGTCCCTACATTGATTTCTAGGAATTTATCAGACACAACACAAACCTTTGAGAAATCTCCATGCCTTGCTCATTTTTCATTTTCCTATAATAAACCTGTACATGCTTAATGAACAATTTGATATATTTTTGTTTGGTAATAAAATCTTGTGTCACTGAAAGCTAAAGAATTCATCTTGCCTACTAACCATTCTTCATTTGAGCCTTCTCTCCCATCTCCTTTTACCCAGGTAGACCAGATGACCTTAGGGTTATTTCCAGAATTGATTTTTTATGTGATTCCCACATCTTTTGTTAACTTTTCTGAGACTCTTCTGAAAAAATAAAAAGATACTTGGGTTCCTAGTAAATCCTTTAATTCTCTTTGAATTTACATATAGAGTTCTGGAACTTTCCATGGAAAGCAAAGGTACTCATCTCAAAATTTGCATTTCGATCCCACTGCAAAGAAGGGGACACTTCAAGTGGGAAAAAAATCTTGTATTATGTACCCAAGTGTTTCTGTCCTTAGTCTTAATAGCAGTTTCTTCATAAGAAGAAAAAAAAAATCTCCATGTACTGGCACAATCGTTGCCTGATTTCATTCCAGCAACTAAGACCAACAATAACAACAAAAGCAAGGGCTGTTTTTTGTTTGTTTGTATAATTAAATTCTTTCAAGCTGCATGGAGCAATACTGCTGGGTAGATCTTGTAAGAAGAGATAATTAAAGCACAAACAAACTAGTTCTTTCATTTGGAATAGCAACCACTGCACATGCTCAGGACAACTAACCCTAGCAAAATCCCAGAGGACTCTTAGTATGCAAACCAAGTCAGCTTCAGAAATAGGTTCCGCTGCTCATCATACAACTGTAAACTCTCTCACACTGGGAATCAGGAAGGCTATCTCTACAAAGTCGGACATTTTCCATGACATAACCAAAGTGACTGAGCAAATGGAATGGTACTTTTAGCAATGGAGTCTCTTGGTAAAATCGCCAGTATCTGAACAGGCTTTTCTCATTCTATCACGACTGTGTGCCAAAGAAAAGCCATCAGGAATCTTTAGGCCTTGCAAGAGAAAATTAAAGTGAAAGAAAAGACAAAATATTTTTATACATATAAATTTACCCCAAAATGCATGTAGATCTTATGTTCTAATGCTACATTTTATATGCACAGATCAAAAGCACTGTACACACTGCCACCAGACCATCCAGGTGGCTCAGTGACTAAAGGAACTTGCTGACAAGTCTGATAGTCTGAGTTTGAACCCTAAAACTCAGAGGAGAGAATCAACTCCTGCAAGGTGTTCTCTAACAGATGCTTATACAGAAAGAAAAGCATACAATATATATATTTTTATTTTTTTAAAACACTGCCACAGGTTTTAAAGGGATTGTTGTTACATTAACAAACTTGTGAAATATTGTTCAATATATGACTTTGTGGATTCTCTGTGTTATCTTTGATACAACAAAGCACATGGACATGGAAGTAAGACAGCCCCAGAATTTGGATCTGGTCTGAGCCTTGCAAAGTCACATTTTAATCCATACAATAAAAAGAATGATAGTTGATCTGCTGGATCCTTTTCTCATTTTTGTGACAATCTATCTGACCAAAGCATCTTAAAGAAGGGAAGGATTTTTTTTAGCTCACAATTCAAAAGTACTGTCCATCCTGAGAAGGGAGTTATGGTGGCAAAAATGGTTGTAGCTGTGGTGTCAGAAGTGTTAGGTGGCTTGTCTTGCTATTTCAACAGTAAGGAAGAGATGAATACTGGTACTCAGTTGGCTTTCTCCCTTTCCCCCTCTTATTCAGTCTGGGACTCCAGCTTATGGAATGACACCACTCACAGGGGGCCTTCTCTCTTCAGTTAGGCCTCTCTGGAAACATCTTCATAGGCATAGGCAGAATTTGTCTGCTGGGTGACTCTAGATGCAGCTAAGTTGACTGTAAAGATGAGCTATCACAGCTGGCTTTAGAGCAAGTGCTTATCATGTTCCATGCTCAAGGTCAGTCTGACTTTAGCACAATTGAGATAAATGGTTCTAGTCACATAAAGGCACTTGCCTTGGCACAAGCCATGGGAGATGTGGCTTTTCTTCCTAGGGAAAAAAAAAATCTCCATTTCATCAACTAGCTCCTGAATCTCAATTGAGTACAAGTTCAGCCAGTGACAGAAGCTGCAACAGAGACTATAAAGACCTAGTGTGCTCAGGACACTTACCTGTGCAACAGAATTCATCATTTACAAGTTTCATAAGTATAATTCTAAAAGCATAGAAAAATGGTCTAGATATTAGGCAGTCAAAACCATTGCAGTGAGCCACGATTACTTCCAAATTAAATCTTACTTTTCTTCTTACAGCACTGGAGATTCAACTATTTCCTTTGCAAAATCTCATCAGCTCCCCTGACTTTGAAATCACTGTACCCATTGTGCTGGCTGGTTTGGGGTGTCAACTTGACACAGGCTGGAGTTATCACAGAGAAAGAAGCTTCAGTTGGGGAGATGCCTCCACGAGATCCAGCTGTGGGGCAGTTTCTCAATTAGTGATCAAGGGGGGAGGTCCCCTTGTGGGTGGTGCCATCTCTGGGCTGGTAGTCTTGGGTTCTATAAGAGAGCAGGCTGAGAAATCCAGGGGAAGCAAGCCAGTAAAGAACATCCCTCCATGGCCTCTGCATCAGCTCTTGCTTCCTGACCTGCTTGAGTTCCAGTCCTGACTTCCTTTGGTGATGAACAGCAGTGTGGAAGTGTAAGCTGAATAAACCCTTTCCTTCCCAACTTACTCCTTGGTCATGATGTTTTGTCCAGGAATAGAAATCCTGACTAAGACACCCATCAATGATGCTCAAATTCTGAACTCAGTTCAGACCTCTTTATTGAGACTCAAGCCACGTCTCCAACATTGTATAATGGGGCTATCTGTTTATCTTGCTAAGATTTAAATTTCAGTGTCCCAGATATGAGCCCTTGATCCTCTAAATACCTGGCAACTCTGTGCATCCATTTATTCTTATCACAAACCTGAGAGTCATCTGTCTTTAGCACCCTCATCCAGCTAATTGTCGGCTCCTGGCAACACTGACTCCAAAGTGTATTCTTGACCTGGTCTCTACCTCTACTGTGACCATTCTACCCTAGACTCCATTCTACCCTCCTTTACTGTTGCTATAATTTCAAAAGTGCCTTCTTGTCTCTATCTTGACTGGATTCAACTCATTCATTTACCACACAGCCCTGTGAGACATCTAATAAAGCATAATTAGATGATATCACTTCCTTCAATCAGAAAATTAACATCCATTTCCATTTAGAAAATAGTTTAAATCTCAACATGGCCTTCAAGACTGTCTAGCATAGTTTACCAAATCTGAGTGACTTTAAAGTAATCATTCCTAACAATCTTTGTGATATTAATTTCCCAGTAAAACCTATCCCTGGTGTTCACTTAGCTACATAGAAAAGCTCAGATCTTAAGTAAGATACTGAAGTATACCATATACCATATTATATGTATACCATATCAGCTGCATCTGGAGAATGTGGCCTTTCTCGTGTAATTCTAAGCAGCCTGCCTATGAATGGTAATATTTAGTTAGAATTACTAAAAGTCCCTGAAAAAGATATTGAAACTGGGGACAGAAGATATGGTTCAGTGGTTAAGAGCCTGGCTGCTATTTCAGTAGACATGGGTTCAAGTCTCAGCACACCCACATGGTAACTCACAACTTTCTGTAACTCTATCTTCAGGGGATCTGATACTCTTTTCTGTTTTACTTTTTTGTTGTTGTTGTTAGTTTTTTGATACAGAGTTTCTTTGTATAGTCCTGGCTGTCCTGGAACTCACTCTGTGGACCAGGCTGGCCTCGAACTCAGAAATCCACCTGCCTCTTCTTCCCAAGTGCTGGGATTAAAGTCGTGCACCACCACGCCCAGCCTTTTCTGTTTTACAAAGGCACTGACCACACATGTGGTACATAATCATATACATTCAGGCAAAACACCTATGCACATATATAAAAATTTTTTTAAAAAGCTGAAATAAACCAGGGTACCATACAGGTAAGAGAACACACCAAAAAAAAAAAATCATTTTCTTGGTCTAATCTTTAAGAACCATTTCTAATCTCTGTCCATATTCAGATACTCTAAACCTTCAGCACGGCAGACTCTGGCTCACACTTCAGTTTCTAACATTCACTCATCTTTCCAGTCCCAACTGAAATATTTATAAGTCTCACAGTCCACTTTTTATCTTCTAATAAACTAGTTCCCTATTGCCCTGTTTATAATGCCCTGCACTTCTCAGAGTGCATGTGACAGTTCCCATCAATTATTCACGTGTTAAATATTGGTCACTCACTAACAAGTCAGAGGCTATGATAATTTATCTCACCAATATAGTCTTATTGCTTGACATTTGCTTTTTCACTTTATCATCCATTTTTTAACTCAATTGGTCAGTAGCTATGTCAGAACCTCCTAGAGAAGTGAATGGATGACTTTATGTCTTTATCGTCTCATAGAATGAGTAGCTATGGTGGTTTGAATAGGAATGGCCACCACAGAGTCATGTGCTTGGTCCATAATGAGTGGCACTATTAGGAAGTGTGGCATTGGTAGAAGAAGTGTGCCCACTATGGTCACTGGATTTTTGACAAATGAGCTAAAGCCATCCAGTGGGGGTGGGAGGGAAGACAGCATTTTCAACAAATGGTGCTGGCTGAACTAGCAATCAGCATGTAGAAGAAGGCAAATCGACCCATTCTTTTCTCCTTGTACAAATCTCAAGTCCAAGTAGATCAAGGACCTTCACATAAAACCAGATACACTGAAACTTATAGAAGAGAAAGTGGGGAAGAGCCTCAAACATATGGGCACAAAGGAAAGATTCCTGAACAGAATACCAATGGCTTGTATTATAAGATCAAGAATCTACAAGTGGGACCTCATAAAATTGCAAAGCTTCTGTAAGGCAAAGGACACTTACAATAAGACAAAAAGGCCACCAACAGAATGGGAAAAGATCTTCACCAATCCTACATCTGATAGAAGGCTAATATCCAATATATACAAAGAACTCAAGAAGTTAGAGTCCAGAAAACCAAATAACCCTATTTAAAAATGGAGTACAGAGTTAAACAAAGAATCCTCAACTGAGGAATACTGAATGACTCAGAAGCACTTAAAAAAGTGTTCAACATCCTTAGACATCAGGGAAATGCAAATCAAAGCATCCCTGAGATTCCACCTCACACCAGTCAGAATGGCTAAGATCAAAAATTCAGGTGACAGCAGATGCTGGAGAGGGTGTGGAGAAATAGGAACACTCCTCCATTGCTGGTGGTATTGCAAGCTGCTACAACCACTCTGGAAATCAGTCTGGTGGTTCCTCAGAAAATTGGACATAGTACTACCGGAAGATCCAGCAATACCTCTCCTGGGCATATACTCAGAAGATGCTCCAACATGTAATAAGGACACATGCTCCACAATGTTCATAGCAGCCTTATTTATAATATCCAGAAGCTGGAAAGGACCCAGATATCCCTCAACAGAGGAATGGATACAGAAAATGTGGTACATTTACACAATGGAGTACTACTCAGCTATTAAAAACAATGAATTTATGAAATTCTTAGGCAAATGGATGGATCTGGAGGATATCATCCTGTGAGGTAACCCAATCACAAAAGAAAACACATGATATGCACTCACTGATAAGTGGATATTAGCCCAGAATCTCAGAATACCAGATACAATTTGCAAAACACATGAAACTCAAGAAGGAAGACCAAAGTGTGTATACTTCAATCTGTCTTAGAAAGGGGAACAAAGGAAAAGCACTTGGTCTAACAATGTTTATATGCCCCAGTACAGGGGAATGCCAGGGCTAAGTAGTGGGAGTGGGTGGGTAGGGGAGCAGGGCGGGTGGAGGGTATAGGGGACTTATGGGATAACACTTGAAATGTAAATGAAGAAATTCTCTAATAATAAATAAATAAATAAATAAATAAATAAATAAATAAATAAGAAAAAAAAAAAAAAAAAGAAAGGGGAACAAAATACCCATGGAAGGAGCTACAAAGTGTGGAGCAGAGTCTGAAGGAACGACCATCCAGAGACTGCCCAACCTGGGGATACATCCCATAAACAACCATCAAACCCAGACACTATTGTGGATGCCAACAAGAGCTAGCTGACAGAAGCCTGATAAAGCTGTCTCCTGAGAGGCTCTGTCAGTGCCTGACAAATACAGAAGTGGATGCTCACAGTCATCTATTGAACAAAACACAGGGTCCCCAATGACGGAGCTAGAGAAAATACCCAAGAAGCTGAAGGGTTTTGCAACCCCATAGGAGGAACAACAATATAAACTAACCAGTACACCCCCACCCAGAGCTCCCTGGGACTAAACCACCAATCAAAGAAAACACGTAGTGGGACTCATGGCTCTAGCTGCAGTAACAGAGAATGGCCTAGTCAGTCATCAATGGGAGGAGAGGTTCTTGGTCCTGTGAAGGTTCTATGCCCCAGTATAGGGGAATGCCAGGGCCAGGAAGCAGGAGTTGGTGGGTTGGGGAGCAGGGGGAGAGAATAGAGAATTTTTGGAAAAGAAAATAGGAAAGGGAACAACATTTGAAATATAAATAAAGAAAATATCTAAGAAAAAAAGCTGGAAAAAGTGAGAAAAAAAAAAAGAACTGTGTTATCGTAAGGGTGGGCTTTGAAGTCTTATATGTTCAAGCTACACCCAGAGTGGTACATAGTCTCCTGCTGCCTGTGAATCAAGACGTAGAACTCTCAGCTCTTTCGCTAGCGCTATGTCTCCTTGTATGCCTTCATGTTTTTCTCCATGATGATTAATAATGGACTAAACTTCTAAAAGTGTAAGCCACCCCAAGTAAATGTTTTCCTTTATAAGAGTCATCGTGGTCTTAGTGTCTCTTCACAGCAACAAACACTCTAAGTAAGACAGTGACCCTTAAACACATTTCTAGAACTGCCTCTTACTTCAGCCCAAGGAAAGCCAGTCTCCTCCATATCCCAATAGCTAAATCCTGAGCCACATTACAAGATGCTTGTCTATTTAGTTGTCCCTTTCTCCTCCTTGTCTACAAATTTGTGAACAGAGATATTTGGGGACAAAAGAGTATATGTGCTTGTGGTAGGTAAGGTTTACATACATGTTTGTATGGCTGTAGACACAGGTATTCACAATGTGGAAGCCAGAGCACACCCAAAGATGTTCCTCTGGACTTACGTACTTCTTTTTCTTCCCAAGACAGGGTCATTCACTGGCCTGTAGCAAGACAATTAGGTTCAGCTATGTACCCAGTGAATGCCAAGGATCTGTTTTCTCTGTTTACCCAGAGCTAGAATTACAAACACATACCTCCATGTCTAGTATGTTTCTTAAATATCTCTGGGTATTAAACTCAGATCACTATGATTGGAAGACAAACAATTTACCAACTCAATCATCTCTCCAGCCTGGAATGTATTTTTTTTTTGTCTTCAATTTGAGGCTTGCGTGTTATGCATTTGGTTGCTACTCAATTTGTGCTTGTTGAATAAAATCCAAATGAGACATACACAGTATTAGGGTATCTTATTCATTTAATGAATACATGTTGACACTAAAATGAGTCTCGTGATCTTATTTATTTTATATTTTCCTTAGGAGTATCCATTCCCAAACATACATTTTGAACAAAGAAAACAAAGAGAAGGCCCTCTGCGAACTGCAACACTGACATTTGCAGAACACATAAAAAAAAAAAAAATGTATGTTCCCATTGGCAAGTGCAGTGTGATGCACTATGAAAACCAAAATTGAGACACATTCCACTTCAAGTAACAAGAATGTCTCAGGCTTGGGAGATAACTAGGTAGTCACTGTACTTGTGCACAAGTATGAGAACTCACAAAAGTGTTAAGTGGGTATCACATATGACCTATAATTCACACCTTAGGAAACAGAGACAGGGAATGCCCGAAGCAAGCTGGCTAGCGAGGATAGCTATATTGGCAAGTCTTGGGCTTGACTAGAAGACCCTATCTGAATGAATAGGGTCAAAGAGCAACCAAGTATGATTCTCAATATCAGTGTCAGGGGCTCCACATGTACAAGTACACATGTGCACAGGCACATGCACACACATATGCCCACATATGTAGAAACATATATATATATATAAAAATTCCATACACCACCCCCCAAAATGGACAAAGGGACAGAAACAACCAATATCTCATTTTAGCAAAGGCATAGACTTCATTGACAGTTGTAGATTTAAAACACAAAACAAAACAAATAAATAAACAAAAACAACCGGATACCCATCTTTGAAACCTGCTCTTAACTTCAATACACCATAAAGATATATTTGCATTTATTAGTGAAACATTAATCATATTGATAATTTTTATGTGTGTGGTGTGTACACGTTTTCATGTTCACATATGTGCATGCAGGTGCAAAGTTAGCAACTTCCTTTGTCATGGTCTCCCTTACACACTGAGGTAGGGTCCCTCAGACTTAACATGGGATTCTCCACCCCTCAACTTCTCAGAGTCCAAGCAGGTCGTGCTACACTTGACTGGTGCTTATGGGGTTCTGAGGACCCAAACTCTGGTCCTGCCTATCCTTTATGCGCTGAGCTATTTCCCCTGCACCAATACTGCTAATTTTCAAATTTCTCGTGGCAGAGATTAATTTGCCACCTGTTTCTTGTGCTTAGTGTCATTGTGACATTTTACAATTTCACAGTTTCACTGACTTTTATTATAGATAGATAGATAGATAGATAGATAGATAGATAGATAGATAGATAGATAGATAGGACTTGTCCCAAGTTTCAAATAAAGGTGGGATATACTAAGGTCCCCATGAAGGGGAAAGGTCAAGATGGAAAAAATGAAGGAAAGATAAAGGGGAGGGAGGGGGAGAGATCTGGATAATCTAAATGTTTGGAAGGACATTTAATCCACTCTCTGAAAGGATTTGGCAGTCTGGACACTGAACCAACAAATTGTCTTATACAGACCTGCCCATGGAGTTAAAAAAAAAAAAAATTCCACAGGCAGGTTGTCCTTGAGACATTTCTGGAAATGTTTCTCATTGCTTACTGATTATAATAAACAGCTGATAATCTCAAAGTAAACTGCTTCCAGTGTCTGCCGTTTAATACTCAGCTGCTATATTTAGCATCGGTAGAAAAATAAATTTAGCCCTGACCAACACTAGAATTAAAGAATCCAAAAGGGCTCTAAAAAAATTCCTGAATTGAGTCGGTGCTGAATTAAGTTCCTGAGAATGAGATGTAAAATCTAGATGCTGATGATCTATGGCTAAAGGAGAATCACCTGGACTTGTCTTGAAATGCCAGCCTATCACATACCCTATTCAAATTGCATCTTGGGGCATATAAAAAGATGAGAGTATAAATTCACTAAGAAGATTAGGAAAGGAGAGGCATATGATGTCAGCGGAGGGCTTTCTCTCCAATCCATTTCCTTCCCTGCTACAAAATAGTAGTGCAGGTTCTCTGTGCCTCCCAAGAATACAGCTTGTTCTGCCTCGGGCACTGAGACCAGCTAAGACAGACCAGCTAGCCAGGCAGTGGTGGCGCATGCCTTTAATCCCAGCACTCGGGAGGCAGAGGCAGGAGGATTTCTGAGTTTGAGGACAGCCTGATCTACAGAGTGAGTTCCAGGACAGCCAGGGCTACACAGAGAAATCCTGTCTTGAAAAACTAAAAAAAAAAAAAAAAAAAAAAAGACAGACCAACTAGAAAAACATAACCCTTGTACAGGCAACAACTTTTAAGACAGCCCTGTTCCAGTTGTTCATGACCCACATGAAGACCAAACTGCACTTCTGCCTCATATGTGCAGGGGTGCCTAGGTCCAAACTGTGTATGCTCTTTGGTTGGTAGTTCAGTCTCTGAGAGCCCCGAGGGTCCCGGTTAGTTGGCACTGTTGGACTTCCTGTGGAGTTCTGATCCCTTTTAGGATCAGCAATCCTTCCTCCTCTTCTTCCCAGAGCTGTTTCTTAAACCGAGGTCAAATCCTGGAAGATGGAACAGTTAACATGGGCATTAATATTGTTGACACACATACACCGAGACAAAGCTCTCTCAACTGTGGCTGAGTTAGGGAAGAGCAAAGTGACCAGACACCATGCCATCATGCCAAAAGGATTGCAGGATTTATGCTACTAGGTGTTCAAAGAGTACTTTGACCGCTTTATTTTTATTGTGTGTTCTATACCACACATGCACGCAGGCCCACGGAGGCCCATAGGGAGGGACTGGATCTCCTGAACTGGAGTTATAGACAATTGTAAGCCACCATGGAAGTACTGGGAATCAAACCTGAGCCGGTGTTCTTAACTGTTGAGCTGTCTCTATGGTCCATCTGGAACAAACCAGTCACAGATGAGAGCACTAAATTTTCAATCAAGTTTGTTTTAACGGTAGTTAAGTAGAATCATCTTAATGGTTCACCTCAATCATTGAAACTAATAAAAATCCTTCCTTTAATTTTGCTGTACATACCATACAGTAAATTGAGACAACAGCCCAGTTAGAAATGACACCATAGGGTATCAAGATGTCTCTGCAGTTAAGGGCACTTGTAGCCAAGGTTTATGACCTATGCTTGGTCCTTGAGACTCACATGGTAGAAGGAGAAAACCAACTCTAATAAGATGTCTTCTGATTTCCACATGAACACTTTGAAACATTAGCACAGTTACGTAAGTACATGCACACAGAAATGAATGAATGAATGAATGAATGAATGAATGAATGAATGAACAATTAAATGAATGCAATAATGTTTATCTCTGGGCTTCACTCTGAAATCAGAATTTCTGGGAATTAGATGACCCTGGCTAAGGACAAGTCTGAGAATCCCAGCCTTCATGATGAAGGAATCAGAACTAGAAAGGGAAGGTAGGTGCCTTACCTACTTCCTGCCTACATATGCTGCCATGAAGTCAGAAAGAAGCACCTGGCAACAATGAGACCTAGTAAGTAATTTCCACTGAAGATTGCAGTGAAGAGAAGGTATGAGACTGCCAGCTGGCAGAAGAAAGCCCTTGCTGCCTGCCCCGGGTGAGGGATTGCAGAACCCTAAATCCCACTTAAACCTTCCCTCCCTGGGCAGTGTGTGCACCAACAAGCTGTTTTGCCAAGTTACATCTTGGAAATTTCTAACTGAAAGGCTAAACTTGTGGAAAGCAGAATCAGAGAAAAAAAAAATCTGAAATTCCAGAAGCAGAAACACACACACACACACACACACACACACCACATAATTTCCTTGGGATGTGGTTTCAGCACCTTAACTTTTGTGCACCTTCTAAATTCTTTCGTTTAAAATTTGATTGTCCTCTATACACAGTGCAGTTTAAGAGCCGGAGACCTGGAAAACACTACAATTCAGTGGTACTTACTGCAAATTCCATGTCCTTTGTTTCCACAATTTTATCACCATCATTCCTGAAAATAAACCAGAGGTTGTGAATGGTTTGAAACAAAGCCATAACAAAAGAAAAAAAAAAAAAAACTTGAAATTCTCACCTTTGATTTAACAATTTATTTGGCTATTGTTTGATTCACTGTTGTAGTCAATGAAAAAAATTCTAAGTTCCTTTCTCTCCCTGGGGGCTCCTCTCCAGGCTTGCCCACTACACCCACCAACTCTTTTCCAAGGTTTTGATGTTCTAATTTGCTCATGGGGTACACATTTGCCTCCTTTGGTTTAATTAATAAATATCTCCTCTGACAAAGGAAGGAGGAAGGGCACATCTAATGTGTGAATTTGATCATTGTCCTCCTCCCACTATGACCCTCACTTGAAATTTGTTTCCAGTCTTATCAGCCAGCTCCCTACTCTGCTTTGTCGTTTGCATATCAAATATATCCGTTGTAGGCCGGCTGCTCACAGGCATAGCCTGTAGACAGTTGCAGACCAAATTGCCCATTGGAGCTCCAGAAGAACATATGTAAACCCACTGTGACTGTAGGAGATGAATGGCAGCCAGGGGATCACTTTTTATTCTTCTTTGCTCTCGTCCCCAGACATTGAGACCTCTGAGGTGTCCTGTCTTTATACTTTCAGTGTGTTATTTACTTAAAACTTTTAACATCCTTAGTCTTCCTGAAAAACTAGAAGAGCAAAATAAGATACACAGTAGATGAGGTGTGTGTGTGTGTGTGTGTGTGTGTGTGTACACACGCACGCACAAGTATATTTGTGCATATTTTACATAGGTCAAACCCAAGTATCCTTCTCAAGAATTGTCTGTGTTGTCTTTGAAGACAAAGATGTTTGACTTGCAGGACACCAACACAACTGTACCAGCTGTTCACTGAGCTCTGTCCTCGTTTCTCCAGCTCTGGGATTGAACTCAGGTCCTCATGCTTGTCTAGCAAGCACTTTACCATCTCAACCATCTCCATAGCCTCTAAACTTCAAGTCTCTTGTCATGTAAACCTAGCTGGGCATAAATCTGGCTTAGATGGATCCTGGTGTCATGACAAATTCCAAGTGTTTCATTACAGATAATTAGGGCATGTTGCAACTGCATCTTCTGGGTATTAACTAATACCAATATATATATTCCCTTACAATGAGTCTCTCTTAAATTTGGAACCAGCTGACGGCAGCTTCTGTCTCATATTCTTCTGCTCTCCTCCATTTGCAGGATTTAGAAAGTTAGATTTGCTAAATTATGAGTGCCTTTATAAGTCTATTTGCACCTTCCCTATTTAACCTGGCTGCATTTTCTACCGGACTCTCTTCTAAGAATATACATGTTATCCTATACTTGGCATCCTGTGTTTGTTGGAGTACTGAAATGTAATATTCAAATATCTAGTAGGGTGAAAAATATTTTACAGATTTTACAACTGTATTCCAAAGCTGTGCTGTTCATATGATGCTCTTATCTAAAGAGCCTTTGAGAGATGTGGTCTCTGGCATTTGAAAGCACATTCACCACAAGAACCAGCCTAAGGCTGATGTCTGGCTTTTAAGAACTTTACACACAGCCCTAGAAACAAGAGTAAAAGGGAAATAATGCCATCATCGGATACATCAATTACAGTCCTAGAGGTAGCATTGTCTCCTTTTGAAAAAAAAACTAAAATATTACAGTGTAAAGACATATGTCTGCTCTATTCAATGTAATAAGTGGATTATGCAGGGGCATTGGAAAATCACATTGTGAGCCTTTATCTCTGGTACTATTATCCAGAAAATTATTCCATGATAGAAGGCAAGAGCACATGATTTGGAGGGTGAAGGCCTGGGTCTTATCTCAACTTTGCCACCAATTAGCCAATTAACTTGAGTAAGCTTGACTCTACACTTAGACATCCATTTCTCTGTCTGTAATATGTGACAGTTGAACCACATGCTTATAAGCTGAATGATGCTCTCAGAAAACTACAGTTACAAGAACTTGGGGAGATGGCTATATTAGACACACAACCACACAGAGAGAGACATTCTTCTTGGAGATCTACAATAAATATTGCCATATCAGATACATTATAATGGGTCAGTGAGATGGCTAACCAGGTAAAGGTGCTTGCTGGCAAACATGAAGATCTGAGTTCTAGCTTTATGATATACATGGGTAAATGAGAAAACTAACTTTTGTGTGTTGTTTTCCAACCTGCACAGGCACCCACATGGGCACACATAGATAGATAGATAGATAGATAGATAGATAGATAGATAGATAGATAGATAGATAGATAGATAGATGCAACTTTTATACTCTTGAGATAGTCTAATAACATCTTACAAAAAAAAATGTCAATTGAATTACTTATGTTATTTTCCCAATGTATTATAGCAAAACTCTCATGGCTGCCCAAACCCTTAGACAAAAATGTTTCCCAAAAGGATGCCATGGTTTGGTTATGAGAAATCCTCCATAGGCTCATGTGTTAATAACATTTGATCCCTCGCGGATAGTGATGTTTTGGAAGATGGTCAAACCTTTCAGACATGGTGCTTATAAGGAGATGAAGGACTAGAGGGTTGGGTTTTAAGGCTACAGGTTGTTCTAGTTCTCAGCCAAGTAGTCTGCTTTCTGTTGCCCTTCACTGGAACAAGCGAACGACCTGCCGTCCTTGCCAAGAAGCACTGTTCAGTCTGAACTCTGAGCCCAGAAAACCCATCTCCTTTAAGTTGCTTCTGTCTTGTATTCTGCCCCAGCAGTGAAAAAAAAAAAAAAACTAGCATAAGCTTTTTCAACAATAATTGGCCCTGCCTAGGGTAAGGTAAGCCAGAACCACTTGTCAGTGTCCTGACAGAAACCTGAAATAACTTCTAAACTACCCAGTGTGGATTCAGGCTCATGGTTTCTCTTCTGTTTAGTTTCATGACTTTATTGGTATTATTTAACTTCCCTGTATGTGTGGGTTGTTTCTTCATACAAAACTAATATAGTAATGTCTGCTCCCAAGGGTCATTATGAAGATGGACTGACTTAGTAAGGCCCACCAGTGCTGAGGACGGAGCTGAGTGGGTGAGGTGCTTACCTAACACACACAGAACACTGCCCTTCTTCCTTTGCAACACGCATATCATGGTTCCTGGCTGCCATCCTACCAACACGGAAGGTGAAGACAAAAGTTCAAGGTCATCCTTGAGTACTAGGCTACATAGGGACTCTGTGTAGCCAGCCTGGGCTACATGAAATCTTACCTCAAAATAAATAAATAGATAGATAGATAGATAGATAGATAGATAGATAGATAGATAGATAGATAGATAGATAGATAGATAGACAGATAAATTGCTTAGCAGGTTGCTTAGCCTCTTGTGACCACCATGCAAGTGTAGACAATGTCAAAATCAAACCTATAGCAAATACAACAGTCTGTAAAAAGACAGAGATGAACAATATTGTCACTTGCTAGGTATCTATTCAATGTAAGAAGAACCACATGCAGCCTCTCATTAAATCCCTCAATAAAATCAATATTGTGATGTGATTATTATATTTTACAGATGAGTATATCGGAGGTCTAAGTGTTAAAGAGTTTGCCTAATTTGTCTGACAGTAAGATGAAAAAAATATCTCAAACTTTGATTCCCTTGCTTTTACAACTCAAGCTCCTTTTTCTATATCACACAGCCTTCAGGAGTGAAAAGGAATAAATTCCTGGCGTGAGTTCATGAGGAAATGAAGTGTACAAACCAAAACAAATGAAAATTAGAAAGTAACTCCCGTGCTGTTTCCCATCTCAATGATGTATTAATTGCTGAACCTACGGTAGAAAGGCATAAAGGGAATCAGGGGAGAGGGGACAAGCCTATAGATCGCTCAGCAAGTAAAGGCACACACTGCCAAGACTGACACCTTTGTTTGATTCCCTAGAAATAACATGGCACATTGACAGAACCAACCTCTGTAGCTGATACACATGATACCTATCTGTATGCACATATATGGACACATACACACACACACGGACACACACACTCACATGACACACACAAAATAAATGAATGTAACTGTAAACCTTAAATAGAAATAAAGGGAAGTAAATAGCTCTCAATGGTTATCTGATTATAGTTTTGAAAGATTGCCTCATGTTAGAATTAACCTACTGCATGAGTTGTACCCCACCTCACAGAGGTTTGCCTCACCTTACCTGACTCAAATTATTTTATTAGAGAATCATAGTTCTGAAGGAGGCATTTAAAGGTCAAATTAATTCTACTGCCTCCAGAAAGGATTGGATCAAAATAATTCCCAAATGATAATCCCTATCCTATCTTACTTTTAAATATCCAGAGAGGAGAAATTCTATGATATTTTGATTCAAAAATTCCAACTTTACAAGGATAATTTTGAAAATAAAAACACATTAATCAAAAATAAAAGTGGGGCAGGGGAAACAGGATGAGAAGATGAATTGATTGTTCATGATAGCAAGTAGTCCCATGCATTAAAAACTGAAAACCGGGACTGAGGTCTTGGGGAGGTAATTTATTGGATATTAATCTTCCATTTTAGCAGGCAAGGCACAACTTTACTTAGATATGTCTGATGCATCCAAAGTTTTAAAATATGGGGTCAAAAATATATCCCTGCCACACATCCCATTCTGCTCTGTTCATCTTATCGCTAAAACTGGTTTTCACAGCGGTGTCAAAGATGATGGAGCTTAGAGAGATTTCCGTTTTGCAAGTAAAAAAAGGGCAGACGGGAGGCGCACAGCCTGTGGTGTACTCAAATGGAGCAGCCAGCTGCCTAATTCCCATCATCAGAGCCTGTCCTGAGATCACAGGCCATCTGATTGAGCAGGCAACTTGCAAGGAAATGGAGAAACGCATGGGAGATTTCTCAGCCTTGCAATTCTCCATCTGGGCTCAGGGAGAGAGAGAGGAGGGACAGGATAAGCTCCCTGACTTAGCTGGGAGGAAGCAATCGCCTTCTCCAGGAGTTTCACACCACAGCCCACAGAAGACTTACTTTAGCTTGGTAGAAGATAAACCATCTTATCAGTCTGCATAACCAAAGTGAGAACTCCAACATCTTGCACTTGGGGCCCAGTACATCACAGCAGTGTTCTTGGAAGTCCTGGTCCACCTTTCTTCACTCTGAGATGTAGATACATTAGGATGAGTGAAAACACAATGCAGAACACACCTCCTCAAAAAAATGAAAGTGGTCTGGCAAACATTGAACTTTGAATGTTATTTCTCCATTATCAGAGTCAATTTGTGCCCAGATGTTTTCCTTTCTGTCAAAGAGAAGCAAATGATTGTTGATCCCTGGAAGAGAGACAAAAACTAATTTTCCAGAATGCAAAACAGATGAAGATAGATAGATAGATAGATAGATAGATAGATAGATAGATAGATAGATAGATAGATAGATAGATAGATAGATACTAGACAGATAGGATAATGGATGAATGGATTGATAGATAGTAGACAGATAATAAATGGATAGATGGATAGATAGATAGATAGATAGATAGATAGATAGATAGATAGATAGATAGATAGAGTCCTATTTGTAATCATAGTAGCAATAGTAGTAGCAGCAACAGCAGTAGAAAATTCCAAAGTTACAAAATTTTTGTTATGCAAATTGCCAAAGAATCCTTGGTTCTGGCATTTCTTTCCTCTCCACCTAAGGTTGTAATTAAAAGCAATCAGACAACTAGGCAGTGCTTGCTTGGAAACCAGTTTCTTAGAAGGACATTCTGCTGTATTTTTACTGTTTTTGAGATCCACAGGCTCTTTCTGTAAGTAGGATTTCAAATAGGAAATTGCATGAGAGTGAGAAGAGCCAGAGACCTGCTTAAATCCCCCTAGTGCTTACTGACCATATCTAGTTCCTTCCAATCTTCTCCGCTGTCAAAAAGGGCCATGCCCACCCTTATGGGAAAATACTCCCATCTGTGTGGGGTAAAAGTAGTTCATGCTTACAAACTTCCGAACAATCACCTATGAGCCCTGAAGAGGTAGATAAACAGGGACATTTATTTCTTAGGCTCCTAAAGAAAAAGTAAAATGTACTGTTTCTTTTCATAACCTTACGTTCCAAAATAGACTTTGTGTCCCTCAGACTATGAGCTTCGTATTCCTAAGTATAAAGCCTTTGACTTGCTGAGAACTCTAACTTGTATTGTCAAAAATAAAAAATAAAAATAAAAACTTCTTGGATGCAGAGCACATTCAAACTTCCTATCTTAAGAATAGTTTATATTTCAGCACTATCTATTGGTGTATACAAAGGCCCAGCTTTGGAAAGATTTCTCTGCTCATGGATGACATCCAGGACACACATACCTTCTTCCTTCAAAATGTCTCCTTAGTTTCCCATGTTTCCTAACTTTCTCTGCAATGGAGACTTCTCCAGAAAGTCCCCTTTAACAAGTAAACATGGCTGTGGCTGGAGGGGCATTAGCAACTTACCGAGCTTTAACGAAGATCCATTTGTCAGAGCAACAGAGCAGACCCTTTGGGGTAAGAGAGACACAAGACGAGTAAATTCAACAGGGCAGGGGCCTAACCTAAATATACTGTCCTCTAGGAAAGAAGATGGAGAACTAAAAGAATCCTCAAGACAGGGAATTACCTGTCCAAAACTAAAGTCAATCTAGGACCACGGGTCATTAGCTCCAGTTACAGAGTGTTAGCAAACCTTGCTTAGATGTCAAATCTTGAGCTGTGTCCAAAGACCCCACAACGGTGGATGGAAGCAGAGGCTCTGTGATAGAACCCCAGCTCTGCCACTCTGAAGATACCCCTTCTGATGCTTTACTGCCCTGATCTACAAAATGGGAATAACAAAAGTATCATTTCCTAAGTATATTCATTTGTGTGCAGTAGCTACAGTTGTATTTCTTTAAAATACACATAAACACACACACACACACACACACACACACACACTTAAACTTACATGTGCCTGAGTATGGACAGGCCAAAAAAGTTTGGAAGAATGTACAAGGAAAGTAAAATTTTCCATCATGGAAATTATGGCTTTCTTTTTACCTATATTTTTCCTTATACATTTTCTAAATGTCCTACAA
>LR753317.1:1224745-1299745 GCA_902729485.2 Mus minutoides | reverse complement strand
TTTTTTTAAGTACAAAAATTATAAAGAGTGATGTCAAACAGGCAGAAAGGATACGGTAGAGAAGACAAACAATGTGCTAAGTGCATGTGGTTAATTGATTGGCTCCACTTTCTACACTTAAGAGAAAAACACAAGCCCTTCCATTCAGCGGCTGTTGAGCACCAAGAACATGGTAAATGGATGGAGTGTGTAGCATCGCCTTGCCCTGTTGAGAGATTGTTTATAAACAACACCCGACAACATAAACAAGGAGAGATTCAGGAACCACAAGGGATGAGGGAGAGGCTGAAACCCAGTAGCAGCTCTCCCTGTGTTGTTTTGCTGTGACTTGCAGCTTTGCTTAAGCATTTTACAGATTCTTGCAGGTCTTTTTCAAGCTGCCAGCTCTAGCCTACGAATTATGGTAATGTGCCACTTCTGAGCCCTCGGCAGGATTTGCAACAGAGAAATCACATCAGCCTATGCTGATTAACAATTCCATTCCATCCAGAGATTTATATAAAAAAACTATCTTACATTTTGCTTTTTAATAAGAATGATCGCTATCTCAAATTGAGTCCCAGCAAATTTTAATAAAGGCCCAAGGTTGAGTGGCATTTTGCATGCTGATTTAGCTGTGATTGCTCGCTTTTGATGAGCACTAGCCTGGCATGTATAGCTCTCCTCAGAGCAGGTTTAAAGACCAGGAGTGAGGAAAAGGATAAAAATAAAAAATTTCCAACTAAAATTCAAGGTCTTTTCTCCCTGTGATTGATTACTAAATAAATACCAGCATGTATCTTTCGATTTAGCCTAAGGGGAAAATTCCCTACAGCTAAACAGCTGTTTAGGTATTTTGTTGTTGTTAGTTTGCTTCTGTTTGTTTTTCGTTTTATTTTTAATAGCTGCTAGAATATCAACCTGTCAAAACATTAACTCTGATTACTGCAATTATTTTTAAATGACACCATCAATCTTTTTATCTGTCTCTTGCCCTGATACTTCTTTAATCAAACGGAGAAGAGCAACAGACAGGTGGCATTTTGCTTTCTCAGTGAGTAAATTGTCAATAACTAAAGGTCTTTTGCAGGGAAGACTCACCTTTGCTAAAATCAAAGGCAAATTAAATATCCTGAACAAGAAATCTTGATGTAAGTTAAGGGTGTCAGCCTGTGCCAACTGTTGATGGGTATCTTCTCCTAGAAACCCAAGACTATATGGTCACAGCCCTTATAGCTGTTTTTGGATTACTATGTATCTTTACTAACTAGGAAAAAAAGTGACTAATGTTTTTAGTGAGCTATCTCTCATATCTGTTGACAGACTTCATTGAAATGTGGAGTTGTGTTTTATAATTTCCCACCCTACCATGAAGGTCATTCCAGATGTTTAGATTCACAGCTGCTTCAAGTTTACCAGCTTCCCAGAGCAGAATTCAAATGAAGCTGAAAAACACAAATGGGATTCACTTCATTGGCTAAAGATCATTGGATTTCGCCAACCAGATTGGCTGTAAGTTTCTAAAACTTGGATCGTGACCTAGAAAGAGCTGCTACTAGAGTGCAGAAATAACTAAATCCTCAAAAGCAGAAAACCATTTTAAACCAAATTCTAGCAGTGAGGAAATATCTTTTCAATATTCAAGCGCTTCTTAGATACAGCATTTTTTCAAACACAAGCACACATGTGTGCACATACACACACTCACACATACAAAATAATTGTTTATAGAGGAAAATGGAGAGGACTGAGACAACACAATAAAGACAGGAACTAGATGAGTTATTGTATTATATAATAGCTTGGTCAAGGTCAATTTTTTTCAAGTAGTTGAAGTTACTGCTTGATAATTGTTGCGTTCCTCTAATCATTAACTAAGATGTATTGTGCATCCATGATAAGCCATTTATTTACATTACTAAGTCCTAAAGAAAACAACCATATTTTTAAAGACATAAGGTCTAGGGAGATGGCTCAGTCAGTGGAGTGCTTGCCTCCTAAGCACAAAAGTAGCCTGAGTTTAGAACTCCAGCACCTACATATATTTAAAAAACAGCATGTGTGTCAGTATACATGTATAATTCCAGTGATGGAGCTGCAGAGACAGATTCTTGGAGCTCACTGGACATTGTCCTAGCCAAGCCAATGACTTCCAGGATTAATGAGAGACCTTGGCTCAAAAATAAGATGAACATGAATCAAGGAAAAGATCAGACTTTTGAAAGCCACATCTATACACACAGACATAAATCTCATCTTTAGGTGTTCATCATCTACTATGAGAAGTCTGATGGTTATGAAGTAGGGTTATAGTGCCTTTCCAAGAGAAGATACTGGGCACCATGGAGACATGGATGGGAAGGCAATCAGGAAAGATTCCTAATGAAGCAACCTCAAAGCTGAGTCCTGAGAATTAATCATAGTTTCTTACATTAAAAGAGACTGGAGAATTTTGACTTAGAAGAAACAGGAACAAAAAAAAAAATGAATCCTGATTTCTGTAGTAGCAGGATTCTCTGATGTATTTGAAGTAGATAATATTTGTAGGTATCTCCTACATGTGAGATATGAACAAAAACTCTACTTCTTGTTTCATGATCTCCACATTTTAGGAAAGGTATCATAAAATGGTGCTTTAAAATAAAGCAAAGGCTAAAATATGAAGTAAAATAGGTCCCATGGAAAAAAATAAAAAAGGGCATGAGGACTGCCTTAAATTGAGTAATGAGAAAGGATCTAAGAGATTTTACCTAAGAGACATTGGAAGTGACTTAGTTTGAGAAGTCTGAATTGGAAAAGAATACAACTACATATAGTGATTCTAGGAGACAGGAGTTGCCTTAGTGCTAGTGGGAAATGGAAGTTATCTGCAATAAGTCTATGGTCTTTAACTGAGGTGGGTCATCATGGGGATAAATGGACATTTACAGGAGTTCCCGAATGTGTGGCATTGACAGAATCTTATCAGATTGCATGGACTGGTCAGGGAAACTGGATGTCAGCAATAAAACACTTGGGTTAGGCAGTACATGATGGCCACTGTCCCTGGTACATGGAGATCAGGCTTAAGGAAGGAAAGGAAGGGGTGAAGATGATGACTGGAGGTCTGTGTTGATAGTGTTGTGTATGAGCCAGTAAGTGTGGATATGAGCGTGGTTGTTGCATGGAGTTATACGCATGCAGTTAGTTATGTAAATGCACAACTCACTAGAAGATCTACTTTACCAAAAAAAAGCTATAGAAGCATTTTCCATGTCCTAACTGGCGTAAACTTCTTATTTTTCTCTTTCTTCTCAATGTCAACTGTTATCTCTGTCCAAAATTCTTCTACTTACTTGGTACATAGACACCTTGCATGTGCTAACACCTTACTTCTGTGTTTGCTCTGTTTAGGAGAATCCTTTGTTTGGAGCATATTATATACGAATCAAAGTTCCAGCACAAATGCAAGAAGCAAAACCATATAAAATAAGAAAAGTTCTATGGGATCTTTAGCAGCTTGAGAATAATTTATTAACAATACAAGCAAAAGACTATAAAAAGAAATCAGAAGACACTGGGCCATGTAGGCTAAAAACATCAGTGCTCAATGAGCACATGAAAGAATAACTAATCTCACAAGAAAAAAATGTGGTTGAGAAGCCAACAAAAAGTCCTAGAGTCCTCAAAAGGCAAAGGGATAGGTTGTTTTATTTTTTTAAAAATCTTCTGCACTGGCCGGGCGTGGTGGCACACACCTTTAATCCTAGCACTTGGGAGGCAGAGGCAGGCAGATTTCTGAGTTCGAGGCCAGCCTGGTCTACAGAGTGAGTTCCAGGACAGCCAGGGCTATACAGAGAAACCCTGTCTCAAAAAACCAAAAAGCGAACCTATCAACCAACCAACCAAACAACCAAACAAAAACCAAATAAACTTCTGCATTGGACAAGACAAATTAAACAAGGCATCTTCATACCCTATTAATAGAAATGTAAATTTATAGTGTTTGTGGAAGGAATTTTGTCAAATGTAACTGATGCACTTTTTTCCCTAATAAAATCTTTGAGAACGTATCCAAAGAATGGAATCAACACTCACATAAATATTCCAGTAGATGGTTTGCTCACTGCAGCTTTATGGACACCCAGGGGGAAAGACCTGGATCGTCATTAGTACTCAATTTCCTAAAGCATGCATGGTATAGAATCACATAATTCATAAAATGTCATTTAAACAGCATTTAAGGACACATAAATAGTTGCAATATATTTTCCATAAACATAGCAATCATTTTTAATTATATAAAAATAAAAGGACTCAGTATCCACCAGCTATAGCACATGAATAGTTCTTTTATATATAATCTTATTGTATTTTTTTTTTTGGGGGGGGGGGTTCGGGACAGAGTTTCTCTGTATAGCCCTGGTTGTCCTGGAACTCACTTTGTAGACCAGGCTGGCCTCAAACTCAGAAATCTGCCTGCCTCTGCCTCCCAAGTGCTGGGATTAAAGGCATGTGCCACCACGCCCGGTTAATCTTATGGTCTTATTCTTTCTCACAATTTTACCTGTGACAAACGCTGAAATACGGGTGCTTAAAATCAATGTCTTTATATCTCTTATATAGGAGAAAATTAAGTTTCTCTAATGTACTCAATATTGAAATATTGGAAATTTTCTCACTGGGTGACAAATATTTCTATTCAAAACAACCCCATTAATAAAACACTCACAAAATAATAAAAGACTGATAAAGGTAAAATGGGCAAAAAACATGATCATCTTATGAAAGAAGAAATATAAATTTTTAATATTATATATGTATACTATTGAATAGCACTCGTTTGTTAACATTTAAGTAAAACCAAAATAAATATTTTTTCTTCTATCAGATTAAAGCACCATCTAGAAAAGTTTATAAGCAATAATCATCGATCTTGAAAGAGCATAGGGGTTATATTCTGAATTCTAAGAGTCCTTCAAAGCTAAAAAACAAACAAACAAACAAANATATTATATATGTATACTATTGAATAGCACTCGTTTGTTAACATTTAAGTAAAACCAAAATAAATATTTTTTCTTCTATCAGATTAAAGCACCATCTAGAAAAGTTTATAAGCAATAATCATCGATCTTGAAAGAGCATAGGGGTTATATTCTGAATTCTAAGAGTCCTTCAAAGCTAAAAAACAAACAAACAAACAAACAAAAAACCCCGTTATATCACCCACATGACAAACCATTGGTAAGTAGTAGAACCTTTAGGAATGGGGCCTACTGACATCATTGTACGTCTTTAGGAATGGGGCCTACTGACATCATTGTACGTCTTTAGGAATGGGGCCTACTGACATCATTGTACGTCTTTAGGAATGGGGCCTACTGACATCATTGTATGTCTTTAGGAATGGGGCCTACTGACATCATTGTATGTCTTTAGGAATGGGGCCTACTGACATCATTGTATGTCTTTAGGAATGGGGCCTACTGACATCATTGTATGTCTTTTGAGACAGGCTTTCAAATGGCATAGTAGGACCTAATCTGTCCTTCTTTCAGTCTTGTGCTTCCTCATCACTAGGCATGAAATGCTGAGGCTGAGAGCCCAAGCAAACCTTTTGTCCTAATAAGTTGATTGCCTCATGTATTTCGTCATAACAACAAAAGCTGAACTAACACAATTGGGAAAGTAGCAATTGTATATATAAGCAAAGAGGATATAAAAATATTTCCATGTCAGAAAGTATACTTCACATTTTATTAGATATATAAACGAAATAATGTGAATTATGCTTTTAATTAAAAATAAACAGGTGATACATATTTCTTCTATTCCTACTGATATTTCCAAAGGGATGAATGTTCTACAAGCCTCAAAACACAAAGATTTTTAAAATTTCTATATTTACCTAGCTTAGGGGATTTTGTTTTGTTTTGTACTTATTTGCATTTTTCCTTTTAGGTAGGACCGACCATCTTTGACTATCCAACTCCCCTTTTCTTATTCCTATAATTGGGTTTCAATTATAGAAAACTTACAGTTAATAAAAACTGATTTTTACATCCTTTGCAACAAAGTTCATTATACTCTCTCAAGATTTTTGTGAACATCACTTTTTTAAAGAATTATTTTTATTATTTTTGATTATGTATCTCTGTGTGCATATTGAGAGGTCAGTGCATACCTGTGAGTGCAGAGGCCAGAGGTGTTGATCTTCCTGAAGCTAGAGTCATAGGCAGATGTGAGCCAAATTACATGGGTGCTCTTAATCTGAAGACCATAAATAACACATTTTTTTTTTCAACTTTTATTAGATATTTTCTTCATTTACATTTCAAGTGTTATCCAGAAAGTTCCCTATATCCTCCCCCCTCCCGGCCCTGCTACCCTACCCACCCGCTCCCACCCCCTGGCCCCGGCGTTCCCCTGTATTGGGGCATAAAAAGTCTGCATAACCAAGGGGCCTCTCTTCCCACTGATGGCCAANCGAGTTGGCCATCATTGGGAGGAGAGGCCCCTTGGTCATACAGACTCTATATGCCCCAGAACAGGGGAATGCCAGGGCCATTACGTGGGAGGGGGTGGGTAGGGGAGCAGGGCGGGGATGCGGGAGGGTAAGGGAAAATTTCTGAATAACATGTGAAATGTAAATGAAGAAAATATCTAATAAAGAGAAAAAAATAAAATAAATAAATAAATAAATTAATTAATTAATTAAAATAAAAAAATCAAGGTATAGACCTTTGCATCTATAATCCCAGTGATGTGGGGTCAGGTGTTTTGGGGTGGCACGAAAATAAGATTCCTGTGGTTTGATGGTCACCAGGCTACTTTCATGTTTAAATGACAGACAGACCTTGTCAATAGAGACTAAGCCAGAGAACAAGATGCTTTGATCTCCAGACATGTGTATCTACACACACATGGTCAGACACCACTTTGTAAACACATAGAGAGAGAGGAGAGCACAGATAGAGTAGACATTAAAAGACAATGATAGAAAATAATATGCTAGTTTTATCTTATTATCTTATTATTATTATTATTATTATTAATGCCTTAGAAGCCTATTTTTTCTAATGAGAGTTGGAAAAAGGGTAGATCTGAATGGGAGTGGAGGTAGGGAGGAAGTGGGAGAAATAAAGGGAGAGAAAAATCAGAATATATTATATGAGAAAAATCTGTTTCACTAAAAAGAAAAAAATATTTAACCGATGATCACTAGATTGCTTGCTTTTCTCTGCATTACTAATTCTACACAAGTCATTTACATATCTTTCTGCGGGCTAACTCTAAGGCTAATTCCTCCATCATAGATTCTGAGCAGGCACAGAATCTATGCCTACAATTCTTTGAGGAGCCCAGAAAAGTTATTTTAATTCCTTGTTTAGACTAGAATGAAAAGGATGGACTTTTTAGGTGGAAGATTACATTCATGTTTAAAACAGAGAAAGTCATAAAAAGCATAATGGCACTCATCTGCAATCTTGGAACTTGTAGTTGAAGGCAGGAGAATCAGGAATTCAACACCATTTTTGCCTACATATTGAGTAGGATTTTAACATGGGCTACGTTGAGATGCCATCTCAAAAAAGCAAATATATACATGTTTATATGTCTGTATATGTATAATTAATTTTTTCCCACAGGAAGGAAGCATGTGGACAAAGATGTCTAGAGATCTAGTGCACAATTTAGGCTTTCAGAAAGGTAAATAAATGACCAAGTCAGTATCCAAGGTGATAGGGAGATAGAGTATAGCCAAGAAAAGATGGAGGAGTCTTGTATTTTCAAGGGAGTAGAATATGAGTATATGTAAATACCCTTAACACTACCAGGTATAGAGTTGACAGACAAACTCTCTGAAGTATGTACCATCCAGATATAG
Organism: Mus minutoides; assembly: GCA_902729485.2. Classification (NCBI taxonomy): domain Eukaryota; kingdom Metazoa; phylum Chordata; class Mammalia; order Rodentia; family Muridae; genus Mus; species Mus minutoides. The sequence continues at coordinate 1,291,896 of LR753317.1, read as the reverse complement.
TTCTATTACTCCTACATTCTCCAGAAAGCAAATGGCTGAATACTTTGATTCTCTGACGCAGCTTTAAGCCTTAATTTATGTTTCTCTGCGTTACTATCTTGGGTACAATATTGATTCCAATATAAGAGTTGTTTGCATAACAGGTCATGAGTACAAAGAGTTCAGAGAGTTAGACAAAGATTATCAATGAGTATAAACACAGAAGTGTTAGAAAAAAATGGATGTTCATTCTTTTTGTTCAGGAAGAAAAACCTTTCTGTTATCGTGACATCACTTCTCCCTTTTTAGTAACAAGCCGTGAAGGAATATGCCTCCACTCTTCCATTGCTTGCCTTTTGAAGTTAATTTCCAATCCTAACTAGAAATCAGAACTGGTGCAATCTTTTGATATGTTACAGAGCAATGAAAATTTAATTTATATAATATCTTCCCCTTTTTAAGTGCCTTGTTCAATTGAAGCCAAAGCAGCTGTGAATGATGGCTAAGTTAAGAATAAAAAGTGAGATCAAAGTGATGTCTGCCATTATGATTTCAAACAGCATGTGCCACTTGGGAAGTTTGGGGGAGAAAATATTAAAAAGGATACAGCGCCTAACTGAAATGGAATATAGCATATAGAAAGTGAGGCACTCATTAAGTTTCTCAGTTATTCTGCCCACATAAAAGACTAAAGGACAATTAGGAAAATGAACATGTGTATTTATTGGACAGTAAGGTCTTTGTATGTGTTCGTTTATATGTGAATGGGTGTGTGCATGCTTGCACATGCTTGTGATGTGTGTGTGTGTGTGTGTGTGTGTGTGTGTGTGAGCATGCATGCATGGGCATGCTGCAGTTGTTGGGAAAGCATCTCTGTTCAATTACAAATGTGCCCCAGGAGTTTTCAGCTTCAAAAACTTACTGGCTCTATTCACTTCGAAAGTACCTGGGTAAAGTACTTAGGTGGGAAAGGAAGTAGAAAAAGGAGAAGCTCAGGGGCCAGGTGAGGAGTGGCCTGTCCCTCCTTAAAGACTGTGGCTTCCCACTCTGAGGAGTGTGTTAAGCTAGTTTTAATCCACTGATTGTTGATCAATAAATCCTTATAACTTGCAGTTAGTAGGAAGAAATGGTACAACTCATAGGAGTAAACTTTCTGTAGATGAACAAGCTTTTATCCCAAGTGCCATGGGCTCCTTGGACACCAGTCCTTGTTACCTTTAAGCTTTGTTCATGCATATCAATAGGGGTGAAGAGGGATCTAGTTTGCAGCCAGCAGAGTCATTTGATGAATGTCAGAAGGCTTTCTAGACCACATACAATGAAATTCCTGCGAATTCTGGCTTAAGTGGTAGGCTGGCACAGGACTAGTTTGTTTTGTGAACACTTAAAACCTCAGAGGAAGGGAAGATAGTGGGGAGGGAGGTCAGAGCCAGCAGCAAAGCTATTGGAGGACACTCTTGTGTCTCTGACACCTAAAAGCTCTTTGTCAAATGAAACAGCACATCTGGAAGAGCCAGATGCTGGGTGCTCCCTGACGCAGTGCCCAGAGGCCTGATAAGATGCTATCAGGCCATCTCTCTAAGTACTTTAAGCACTATACACAGATCACTGGAGCAATTACCATAAAGAGCAAAAGATATGGGCCTTTATTGATGGAGATTAATATTGAACACAAGGACATTGATTTTCCTCGGCATCTTATTTCTGATTGTAAACTTGGTTTGCAGTCACCTGAGGTTGATTTGAGCTTGTCTTCTTCCTGATGCTGCTTTGAAGACCCAGTAAGAATAAATTTGAAGTATTCCTAATGTAAAGAGAAATGGTTTTACCCCAATACTAATATATACGATAACAAGCATTTACTGTGGCTGCTGTGTTCTAGACACTATATAAGGTACTGAACACACACACCATACTTTAAGTCTCACAAATGTTCATCCAAGGTAAAGACACCAGCAGCATACTTCATATGAGGAAGCTGATTATCACAGGTATTGTAAAAATATTCCAGAGCCACTTAGAAAAGGCATAGTGGGTCTCGAGAGATGCTCGGGAGGTAAGAGCACTCGGGTTCTGACAGAGGACCTGGGTGTGACTCTCAGCTTCTATATTGTATCTGCAACTCGGGATCTAGGGAATCTGATAACCTCTTTTGGCCTCCACAAGCACTGTATGCTCATGGTATACTTACATACATATAAGTGATGATGTACGTACGATAAAAATAAATAACCATTTATTACAAAATTAAAGAGAATGAATCTTGATGTTTATTACTGTAATGACGGTTATGGTATGAATGTGAAATGCTCTCCTAAGCTCATGTATTTGCACACTTGGTTCCTTCCTCACGAGTGGCACTGTTTGGGGAAAGTTCTGGAACCTTTGGGACGGGTGTAGAGTCTCCCTGGAGGAAGTGGGTTACCAGAAGACTGGCTTGGAGGTTTTACAGCCTGATGTCACTTCCTGAGTGCTGATGTCATGTCACGGGTGGCCCTCCACTCCTGCCACATGCATTCCCTGCTAGGATGGATGTACCCTCGGAAACTGCGAGCCTGAGTAAACCCTTCCTTCCTTAAATAGCTTCTCATACGGCATTTTGTCACAGCAAGGAGCCAAGCAAGTAACAGAATGCGACCACATAAAATAATTGATGCCTGAAGGCTCTAGGAGGGAGTTGTTCTGCATATGAGCATCTCAGAGAGGAAGCGCACTGACTGTGTGTTTTAATTTTGTAGTGCCTGTGTGTGTGCACACATGGGTGCATGCATGCTGCAGTGTGCACCCGGAAGTCAGAGGACAACTTTCAGGAGCTGGTTCTCTCCAAGCACGGCAGCTTCCAGGGATCAAACTCAGGCCACCTGCCTTGCAAGTGCTTTTGCCTACTGAGCCTACTGAGCCCCATTCCACTGGCCCAAAACATCCTTAATTTTGATTTTAAAAAAAAATCTAACTTACCATTTCTCTTTTTAGTGGTACACTTGGCTACAATCAAAATGAGGACATTCTGTGGAGGTTTGGATTCCATTTGGGACCTGGTTGATGGTTTCATGTACAGAGAAGCTTGTACATGTTAAAGCAGAATGAACTTGTCTTTTTTGTTTTGTTTTGTTTTGTTTTGTTTTCTGTTACTGTGATAAAAATATCCCAGCCAAAGCAGCTTAAGGGACAGGGGATTTTTATGGCTGACAGCTCAAAGGTTTAGTCCATCACCAAGGCAGGGAAGTTAGGGAAGCAAGATTTTAAAAGCAGCTGATCTCACTACAACCACAGTCAAGAAGCAGAAAACTGGGAGAGTTCACTGATGGTCAGCTCTTCTTCTCTATTTTATACAATCCAGAACTTCCTGCCCTGGGAATGATCCTCCCTACACAAAGATGGGTCTTCTGTAATCGGTTATGAAACCCCACACAGGCATGGCCAGAGGCATGTTCCCAGGTGATTCGAGCGTTGTCAAGATGACAGTTAACTCTACCCATCACAGAACTAAGCAGCAAAAATAGGAAGGTCGATTCTGTATAAATCTATTTTACATCTACTATTATGTCCAAGAGTGGCCTGACTATACCAGACAACAGTCAGAGCTCTCTGATGTGTAAAAATCATATTTTTCATTAAAGTCTATAAAAATGAGTATTTAGCTTTAACATATTTTTAGTAAGGAAGTGGTATGCTTGTATTCTGACAGTCCCCATTTTTAACGTTGTATATGCTAGTTTTATGCTAATTCTATCATGCAGCCAACCTGTAAGAATCGATAATTCAGGGTATAAGGATGCCCTAGAGTCGCACAGCAATGTTACATCTGTAACCAAGTATGGCACACAGGACGAATGATTCTAACACATGGTTCACTTACAGACCACCTAATAACAAATGAGCCCGCGGAGGGTGTCTAAGTGCCCCAACACATTAGGACTATTCAGAGCTACTTGGTGTATTGACTCTACCTCCAGATAAACAAGATCAAACAACCTCTGTCCTTTCTCAGCCTTTGTAACTAATCAAAGCCTGAGGACCACAAAAGTACTTTCTAATTGGTTTCATTGTTTTGTTTATGGTGCTTATCACAGGGCAGTTAACATTTACTCTAACAATGGGCCATCCTGACATTTCGGTTGGTTTTAAATAGCTGTTAATGGTTGTCTAGGGTTCATCATGACTAGCGAGCTCACGCTTACTTACTAGGTGACCTTCGATTGGAAAAGGACTGGATTTTACCTTGCAGGACTTAGAAGGTGCAAATTTTGATATGCGGTGGGTTTGTGTGTGAAGTCATAGACTCACACCTACCCTTTGAGTGCAGCAGTGCTAATGAAGTAGGCTGCCTGAATTCTCCACTCCTACAGTCTTTCTCATATAGCGATTTCTCTCTGCATCCTCTCTCACCTGCTTTGCTGCCTCACAAAATTCACCCTCAGTTTCATAGGCTGCAATACCACATGACTGCACTGCTGGCACGCCAATCACTGTGCTATCCCTGGGCTCCTTCTCCTTCTTGTACTATCTGTTACCTATTCAAGTCTTTTTCCACTCCGCTAGTTTCCTAAAAAGATGTCTTCCTTATTTGTTTTTCTAGCTTGAAGGTTTACAAATAGTTCCACCTAGTTTGGGACCTTTTAAAGCAAGACTAGGGACAAGTTAGGGACTTCTTCTCTTTCGTAGAGTGTTTCTGGTATTGTACTTAAGAACTCTTTGTCGACCCAGAGTTAATAATTCTTTACCCATGGTTAAAGTTGGAGGAAGCATCTGCTGAAAAGGGATCAGCAAAAAATAGTTCGGGGGGTCTTGGATTTGATAGGATGTTGAGAATTATTCACGGTCTTGTTTATGGTGAGAATCACAAGAATCTATGAATTAAAAGTCCAAAACTGTACACAGCAGTACTCACCCAGAACGTCTCAGAAGTTTAACACAATGTTTGCTTGTTTCAATTATATCATGTAGGAACTGTTTGTTTCTAACCTTGAGAGTTTAATTTTTCTACACATCCACACTTTTCTGTTCCCAACAGGATAAGACAGCCCCTAAACAGTATCCTTCTGTGCAAACGTGCCTTTCTCTTTGACTTGTTGTTGTTGTTGTTGTTGTTGTTGTTGTTGTTGTTGCTATTGTTACTTTGCCTCTTCCTCCTCCTTTCCTACTTCTCTTCCCGCTCTCCCCCATCTCTTCCTTTTCCTCCTCTTCCTCCTCCTGCTCTTTCCCCTCCCTGCCTCCTCTTCTCAGGTGTCCCACATAGGAGCTGTATGTGTGCTCAGGACTTGTGAATCACTATGAGTGCTACAATGAAGACACTGAGCAGTTTTGGAAGAGCGCCATTTTGCTCTCACTCTCAAGCAGAGGAAGCCCTCCATTATCTCTTTCTGCGAAGGAGGGGAACTCAAAGAAGAGAGGGGAGAACAGAAAACAAGCAGGCTCCTCATGCCTCCCTGTGCTTCCTATCAGTGCAGTGGATGAAGACAGCAAACTAATGCAGCCTACAACTGCCAAACAAAGTGTCACTAGCTGCCAGATTTTCCCTTAAGATAGATTCTATGGAAAATAAAATTAAAGAGGAATAAGATAATGCTCACTTAAGATATTACCACATTATTAGACGCTTGGAAAACCAAAAAAACAGGTAAATTAAACCTCCTTTTACAGAAAGATCGATGTGTCTGCTACTTCAGTTATCTTAATAGCATCTAAAGTAATAAATTCTGTCATATCATTTACTTTAGCAATCTATAGGAAAAGAATATCCAGTCCAACTTTGCTGAGACACAGGATCTCTTTGGGGCTTCTAGCACTTAGAAAAAAAGAGAAATACACAAGGAGCACAAAGTGAACTCAGTTACATAAAAATCGGCAAAACAATAGCAAAGTCATTTATTCTATCTTTTCCCCATGTTCTGTATGGACCATATAAAAGATACAAAAATTAAATTGTGCTTAATTATATGTATATTCTATAGCCACATACAGATGTTGTTTTGCTTTGGTTTTTGTTTTGTTTAATGTAGGTCAGAGTTTTCAAGGCACTGACATTCAGAAGAGAGGCAAAAACTCCTACTCCCCAAACTCCCTACTCTGTGAAGAAGACCCACGACAAGTAGACATATGAAATGCCTTGGACAACGTCAAGTGTTGAGAGTTGATGTCTACAAAACAAGAGCCAGAGGGAATGTTAAGCACACTGAAGTAAGAAGTGAGTCACACATGCGCACATGCACACGCACATGCACACGCACACGCACAAGATTAAACCAACACCCATGGGGGAAAACTTTAATTAAATTAAATTGATTTTTATTATAACAATGAATGCATTAGCAAATCACTGAAATTTGCTGTGATGTTTCTATGCACACATAAACTCTGTGTTGAAATTCTTCATCCTCCTCTCTTTCATCTTCTCTCCCAAAGCTCCTTCTTCCTAGTTAGCCCTAACATCACATTTTTATATTTTAAAGACAATCAACTCCACATGGTTTAAATTTGTTAATGTATGAAAGAAAGACATCATTTGAAAAAATCCAAAAGTATAGATAAATATTTATATAATCTTAGATTTAAAATGGATAAACATCAAGTAAAACAGGAATTCCAAAGAAAAGCTAAATGGCATTAAAATGTATAATATATAGATATATCCTACAAAGAAAATAAATGACAATATGATAAAATAATAAAATATTTAAATAGTGGGTTAAATGTTCAGTGTATGAGGACTTTTCAAATAAAAAAATATTCAAGAAGAAATTGTAGACCATGATGTTAAGATGTAATTCATAACTTGGGCATAATAGCAAACATGCAAACACTGTACTCCTAGCACTCAGGAGGCTGAGGCAGGAGGATCATAAATAGGAGACCAGAATGAGATATATAAACAGAGTCTGGGAAGAGGCTTGGGAGGTAGAGGAGGAAAAGGAAGATGTGAGGGAGGAAAAAGAGGAAGGAGGAAGGTTATACAAAAACAAAAGGTTCGGCTTATTTGTGTCAACGTGATACAAATTAAAAGAGCAAGCAGCATTCACATATCAGAATTTGTCTCCTGTTGACAAGGAACTGTTAAAGAAAATATTACAAACACTTCCTATACTGTTGTGTGTCTGAAAGGGCCGATGGAGGAGGAGTGGAACCATGTGTAAGCATGCTAAGGAAGTAATCATATATGCCAACCAAGATTCAAAGATGAGACATGCTTGTCTCTTTGTGGTTCTCCCAAGCCATCTTGTCTCTAATGGAAAGCAGTGGAAGATGAAGGAAAGGTTGCAGGAAAAGCTGCAGTGGTGAGAAACTCCTGAGAGTTTGCCATCCACAGAGCAGAGATAAACACAGATGAGTGTTAAATGTCTACAATCCAAGGAAGACTGGCATTGCAGAGACATCTAGAAGCAATATGTGTAAATAAATATTCAAACTGCATATATGTGCACACATATAGTACAAATTTAGAAATACTTCAGCATTAGAACTTTGATTAAGTAATCAAATTAACTCCACTCTGTGACTTTTTACAGGCATGTTCTTCATACTGGATCATCAGAAAATGTCCACAATATTGCTAAGCATTTTTAAATATAAAATATAAAATAATATATAATAATATATTATTATAACAATATAATATATAATAATATATTATATTGAGCAAAATATGGTTAAGGAAGCACCTACTATTTAATAAAATAATGATAATAATTAATATAGTTAAATAATAATAATAATAACAACAATAACAATAATGTGCGGAAAAGCCTAAGGTGGGACATTTCAGGCCAAACAACAATTTGTTATCACTGGGTAGAGGAATTAAAAGTAATAAACTAAATATTTGTAAAATATCTGGATTCTACTATATGCATGGTCTTGAAGGCTTTATAATCATTGGTATGATATAAGACATACTACTCCTTTTTAAGGCCATAAGCAATGAACCCATTTTATCTCTATTAACTGTCTTAGTTTTTCCTTGCTATTTTGCATGCTATTTTGTTTTGTTCTGTTATTCTTGCCTTATCTAGTCTTGTATTGCTTAGGAAGACAAAAATCTTTCTCTGTAGGCTTGGCCAGGTTCATACTTGCTATATAGCTCACTCAGGTTGACTTTGAACTCACAGCCATCCTCCTGCCTTAGCATCTCAAGTGGGGGATTATAAGTGGGATTACACCCTTGATAATGTATCACATATTCTTCAACATCATACTATTATTAATGTGAATGTAATTGCAGCTTATTGGAAAATATGTTATTCTTTATCATGTTTGCTAAGCATTTATTTCATTTTTGATAAACAGGGATCTGGATTTTTGCAGAAATTATTACAACTCACAGTTTTTACATCGTGTTTTGCTTGATTCTTTGCTCTGTATTCAATTAAGATTCTTTGTACACCACTGTCATTTCATTGAGACCTCCCATACACATTAGGTCTGGCCCAAACTGAGAGAGAGAAAAAAACAGGAATCTACTGAGGAAGTAATGACAACTTTCAACATGTCTCTGTACCACTTTGGGGATGTTTTAGAGACATGCATGATCACACATTCAGTACCAACTGAGCAGAGTAGCTGGGGCACATGGAAACATGTCTCGCTTTTAAAATATAGAAATGACCTAACATGCCAAGATTTTGACTGTCCCAGATTTAGACTTCTGGTCCTTTGTCTTCTCTTCTGTTCCACACTGAGACAGAGTGGGAGGTTTTACGTCAACACTTCTTCACCTCATGAGTTGCACCATGTAATTACCAAACCACGTGGAGAAAATGCTCTACTGCTCCATTCCTAAGTATATCCAAGAGTATCCCATGTAGAACAGTATATCTAAGCCAGGTGAATTTTAAAAGCTTCATCCAAAGACATTTAAAAACCATACATCATCCCCAAGAGAGAGAAGGATATTCTTGGGTCTTTCAAAATGGCAACTGAGATCACGCCTCTGAACAGTAAAACCTGCACAGGTGCCTATGATAAACACAGGTTCTCCATGAAGCCACCAGGGTGTACCAGTTTCTCCCCATACCTTACTCTGGTGTGATCATGGAAAGGAGAAGGGACGCACGGAGGTCTTTGTTCTGCTGCTACCAATTTAGTCTATGAGCTGAAACTATCGTTTTAGAGCAGACGCAACAACATGGAAATATTACCTCAGCAAATATTCAAAAGATCCTGGTAGAATTAATTATTTCCCCAAAGTGTTGTTGAATACAGAGTAACAGCAGCTTGTCTTCTGTAGAAAGTTTACCACATAATCAGTCAAAGACCAAATTTTATTATAAATATAAATATAAATATTTATCCACATAAATCTCAATCTAAAACCGTTTCATTGTGGATTAATTATTCCTTCCTTCTTCATACTGCCCTATTAATAGCTCAGGGGTGGTATCACCATCTAGCTGGCAGCTGGGGTGTGGCTCAATGGTAGAGCCCTTACTTAGCATTCAGTTCCCAGAACTGACAAGGTGGAGAAATACAGCTTAAAATTTTCCTCTTTTCTGTGAGCTCTTTATCCGAACTTTCACTGAGGCCCCAAGGCCCATCACCAGATAAGTTCTATAGTTAATTCTATAATACGTCCCAAGCACAGAGCATTCTACTCTGTTCCCCGTCCTGTCCACACCATGGCTTCTCTCCACTGCTCCTGCATTACCAAGACCTCTTCCATGTACAGTTCTCTCACCTCCTCGTTCTTTCCAATTTACTTTGGAACTATTTATGGAAGGAGATTTTTTTAATTCCCCAATATTCCTCTTAAACATAGCTACTGAACCAAAAAAACCAAAAAAAAAAAAAACTATTTAAAAGCAACATCACTAGTCAACATGGCTCTGTGGACAAAGCACGTGCTGAACATGCGTTAAGAACCACAGTTCATACCACAAGCTCCCACGCAGAAGCCAGGCAAGCAGAGAAGCACCCTGTAATCCCAGTCTTATGAGGCAAGGACAGGGGATTGCTAAGGAGCCAGAGACTCTGCCTCAAGACACAAAGCCAGGGAAGACAGACAGCAAGCATCAACCTCCAGCACATGTACCTACACACACATGAAATCATGTGCACACGAATACACACCAATGCACCCCAGACACATACACAGACAAAAACAAATGCAGACCATTTGCCTAAATGGAGACCATAGTAACTACTGGCTGTGCTATCACAACTCTCAAACTTGATTCACCTGATTTAGATGCAAATGTAATAGTGAGACAGAGTAGAAGTCTTCTTTGCTCAGAGGACTTAAATTTTATGGTATACCAGCTGTAGCCCACTAACTTTAACTACCTGTTGAAGGAAGAATGATGTCGTGGCAGAGTAGAGCACTTGTCCATCATAGAGGAGGCCCTGGATTCATCCCTGGCATTACTAAAAAGTATAGAAATAAAGGAGGAGGAGGAAGAGAAGGAAAAGGAGGAGGAGGAAGAGAAGGAAGACAACGAGGAAGAGGAGGAGGTGGGAGAGGAGGAGAAAAAGGAGGAGGAGGAAAGAGGAGGATGTGGGAGAGGAGGAGGGAGAAGAGAAAGAGGAGAAGGAGAAGGAGAAGGTTAATGAAATTACTTTTGCTTTATAATTTGGAATAGTTTTATCTGGAGGAAAAAGAAAGGTTCAAGAAAATGCTGCTTAAAAGGGTAAAATTGAGATTCCTGAGAGAGAAAATTATATCTACTGTGTAGTAGCAAATGACCCACACATACATCTTTTTTTTTCTCTTTTTTTCCAATTTTTTATTAGATATTTTCTTAATTTACATTTCAAATGCTATTCTGAAAGTCCCCTCCCCTCTCCCCCTCCCTGCTCCCCTGCCCACCCACTCCCACTTCTTGGCCCTGGCGTTCCCCTGTATTGGGGCATATAAAGATTGTAGTACCAAGGGGCCTCTCTTCCCAATGATGGCCGACTAGGCCATCTTCTGCTACATATGGAGCTAGAGACACGAGTTCTGGGGGTTCTGGTTAGTTCATATTGTTGTTCCTCTTCTAGGGTTTCAGACCACTTCAGCTCCTGGGGTTCTATCTCTAGCTTCTCCATTGTGGGCCCTGTGTTCCATCTTATAGATGATTATGAGCATCCACTTCTGTATGAGACAGCTATATCAGGGTCCCTTTAGTAGGCACTAGCTGTCCTATGCAATAGTGTCTGAATTTAATGACTGATTATGGGATGGATCTCCCCTGGTGGAGTAGTCTCTGTATGGTCCATCCTTTCATCTTAGCTCTAAACTTTGTCTCTATAACTCCTTTCATGGGTATTTTGTTTCCTATTCACAGGAGGAATGAAGTATGCTGGTTTTCGTTCTTGATTTTCTTGTGTTTTGCAAATTGTATCTTGGGTATTCTAAGTTTCTGGTCTAATATCCATTTATCAGAGAGTGCATATCCAATGACTTCTTTTGTGATTGGGTTACCTCACTAAGGATTATATCCTCCAGATACATCCATTTGCCCAAGAATTTCATAAATTCATTTTTTTAATAGCAGAATAGTACTCCATTGTGTAAACGTACCACATTTTCTGTATCCATTCCTCTGTTGAGGGACATCTGGGTTCTTTCCAGCTTCTGGTATTATAAATAAGGCTGCTATGAACATAGTGGAACATGTGTCCTTTTTACCAGTTGGAACATCTTCTGGGTATATGCCCAGGAGAGGTACTGCAGTCCAATTTTCTGAGAAAACGCCAGACTGACTTCCAGAGTGGTTGTACAAACTTGCAATCCCACTAGCAATGGAGGAGTGTTCCTCTTTCTCTACATCCTCGCCAGCATCTGCTGTCCCCTGGATTTTTGATCTTAGCCATTCTGACTGGTGTGAGGTGGAATCTCAGGGTTGTTTTGATTTTCATTTCCCTGATGATTAAGGATGTTGAACATTTTTTCAGATGTTTCTCAGCCATTCGGAATTCCTCTGTTGAGATTTCTTTGTTTAGCTCTGTACCCCATTTTTTTCTTTCCTCTCTTTATTAGATATTTTCTTCATTTACATTTCACATGTTATCCAGAAATTTTCCCTTACCCTCCCGCGTCCCCGCCCTGCTCCCCTACCCACCCCCTCCCACGTAATGGCCCTGGCATTCCCCTGTTCTGGGGCATATAGAGTCTGTATGACCAAGGAGTCCAGCTTCTTTAGCTCTTTGTAGATGTTGGATAGTAATCCCCTGTCAGATTTAGGATGGGTAAAAATGCTTTCCCAATCTGTTGGTGGCCTTTTTGTCTTGCTGACTGTGTCCTTTGCCTTACAGAAGCTTTGCAATTTCATAAGGTCCCATTTGTCAATTCTTGATCTGACCTCACAGGCCATTGCTGTTCTGTTTAGGAATCTTACCTCTGTGCCCATATCTTCAAGGGTTTTCCCCACTTTCTCCTCTATAAATTTCAGTGTCTCTGGTTTTATGTGGAGGTCTTTGATCCACTTAGACTTAAGCTTTGTACAAGGGGATAAGAATGGGTCAATTCACATTCTTCTACATGATAACCGCCAGTTGTGCCAGCACCATTTGTTGAAAATGCTGTCCTTTTTCCACTGGATAGTTTTAACTCCCTTGTCAAAGATCAAGTGACCATAGGTGCCACACACACATCGTAATGTCTGAAAGTAATATGGGTTAACTTCTTGCTCACACTCCATGACCTAATGATCAACTCTACCCTACTTACCTTTACACCTGTGAAGTGACCTCTGTGTGACTGGTGACAGCCAGTTGAGGAGGCTAAAAGTGAAAACTGTGAGCCAAGGATGATTGTAGAGCTCTTTCAAAAATGATAGCACACATCCTCCCTCAGCTAAAGCAGGCGTGGCTGAATTTAACAATGTGGAAAAGTGTAATTTTCCCCAAAGAGAACCAGAAAACATTTGTGAATATACAGGCTGTGTTGTATGCCTGCTATAGCTATGATCTAGGACATAAAAAGAAAATGAACAAATACTGTAAATTTTAGAAAAAAAGATGAAATTGTCATTACTACTAATAATTTTTTTTAAAAAACTAAGAGAATCACCTGAAAACATTAAAATCCCCAAGAAAGCTTATCAAGAAACCTAGTAACAGATTTCATAAGCATCAATAGATTTATTACGTACAGTAATAATAAGATATTACTGGGGGAGGGAGCTGAGGAAATGATTCAAATGGTAAAAGCAAAGGACCTGAGTTCTAATCTCAGTACAATAGCTTGTAACCCCAGCTCATGCTCACTTCAGGTCTTTATGTATGTATGTAAGTATTATGTATGTATGTATGTATGTATGTATGTATGTATGTATGTATATGCATGTATATATGTATGTGTATGCATGCTTGCATGTATGTGTGTATGCATGTATACATGTATGTGTATGTATGCATGTTTGTAAACATGTATAATTATGTGTATATGGATAGCTATAAACTGGTAAAGCTGGGTTTCAGATATATAAGGTGCAGCTTTGGTGTCCGTGCTCCTTAGACTATAATCTGAACAATGTACTATGTAGGGTACTATATACAGCACACTGTTTTCTGTACATACCTAGGCATATGAACAAACATTATAAAGATAACTCATCATGCATTAAAGGTTCTGTTTTGGGGGTAGCGTGTGCACATGAGTGCAGGTGCCAGCAGAGTCCACAAGAGAGCATCAGATCTCCTGGAGCTAGAGTTAGAGTTGTAAGCAGCCTGGCACTGGGTGCTGGGAAGTGAACTCTGCAAGAGCAGAGACCTCTCAACTACTGAGCCATCTCTCCAGTCCTAAAAATAAACCTCAAGAGAGAAAAAATAAAAATTAAAAAAAAAAAAGAGATTGCAGAGTGTGATGCTTCCATTTGAAATCAGAATTCCAACTCCACCCTTCCTAATCATTAAATTTTAAATGATTAAATATTAATATTACATGATTGTTAATTATTTAAATTATTAATTAATTAATTAATCAAGGTCACATTTTGACAATATATAAAATTAATTATGAAGTGTTGACATATACTTCCCATTTGATTCTGACCACTTTTGAAATGTCCATTTTGTACATTAAGAAGACAGTGTAAAAGTATAACTTTCCAAAGGTCACAGAACTATAAAAATCAGGCTTCAGATCTGTAAGGTGCACCTCTGGTGTCCAGGCTCCTTCAATTATAATCTGAACAGTGTAATATGTACACTGTATTCTGTACATACCAAAGCATCAGAACACACATTATAAAAACTAGCTCATCACACATTAGAGGTTCTATCATTTTCTAGTTTTATACAACGACATAAACATAAATATTTTTATTTGATTTAATAAATGTTTGATCAACATTGACTATTTACATCTTGTCATAAAACAGGAATTGTGATAGAATTTTCCTTTTTGTTTTACACACAAGCTATCCAGGCAAAAAGAACAGTTGCACACGTTGAATGAATGACCGAACTCAGAACAACTGTATTCTCTTTTCTTTGTTTGTTTGCCTCTTGAGTTTTTGATATTTTGTTTTCTTTTAAAGATGTATTTATATATTCTATATATATGAGTACACTGTAACTGTCTTCAGACACACCAGAAGAGGGCATGGGATCCCATTACAAATGGTTGTGAGCCACCATGTGGTTGCTGGGAATTGAGCTCAAGACCTCTGGAAGAGCAGAACAGTCAGTGCTCCTAACCTCTGAGTCATCTCTCCAGCCCTACACATGGCTTTTAGGTAATAATTTTAAGCAGGGTATAGTGGCATACACCTGTAACTGAAGACACTGTCTGAAAAACAATTTATAATGCAGAATGGAAGTTATGAGCCTCAGGTAAACAACAACATAACCTATACCAAAAAAAAAAAATAGCAGTCCAACTTTGAAAGTTACCATTTCCTTCTGAAGAGGTATGTGTGAGGAGATATGAAAAACAATGCCAGTAGGAAAACAACTGTCTTAGTTAGGATTTTACTGCTGTGAACAGACACCATGACCAAAGCAACTCTTATAAGGACAGCATTTAGTTGGGGCTGGCTTACAGGTTCAGAAGTTCAGTCCATTATCATCAATGTGGGTGCATGGCAGCATCCAGGTAGGCATGGTGCAGGAGGAACTGAGAGTTCTACATCTTCATCTAAAGGCTGCTAGCAGAATACTGACTTCCAAGCAGCTAGGATGGGGGTCTTAAAGCCCACACCTACTCTAACAGGGCCACACCTACTCCAAGAGGGCCATACCTCTCAATACCACTCTCTTGGTCAAGCATATACAAACCGTCACATTCTGCTCCCTGGCCCCTATAGGCTACTTCAAACATATGAATCTATGGGGGCCATACTTAACCATAGCATAATAATGGCTCAGTGGTTAAGAGCATTGACTGACTCTCCCAAAGTTCCAGAGTTCAAGTCCCAGTAACAACTGTATTCCTAAATCTACCAAAGTATCTGTAAGCTTTTAAGTAAGGGGTTCCACTAGAGATGAACTAGTGAAAGTTTGTGATGAAAAACACACTTTGAATGCCACTTGGTATTTGGGATAGCAGTCAGCGATGGTTGCCCTGACCTCCCTCATCATCTCCATTATTTCTGTTAGGACAATAGAATAGGATTGCTTTCTGTTGTGTTACTCTTCCCTTCAGGAGTCGTAGCAATCCAAACAGGAACCCAAGAGGTATTGTGATGGGTAAGCCCCTCTGATCAACAAAGACTCAAGATGAATGCCACAGCACCCGCCGACAAGGGCTTTATTTGACAACTGGCAAGACAGAGTTGGGAACCGAAGCAGAAGCAAGCTTCAAATGCTTCCATTGTTTCATTATTCTTCCAGAGGGCAGGCAGGGTGCAGGAGGATCTAGTTCTATAGAGTGGATCTGTGTGCTACTAGAAAGCTGTTCTTTAAGCTCTCCGCAAGGCAAAAGTTAGGAGTGGACTTGTGCATGGGCCAATGCAAAGGTTGCTTGGAATTGAGCGGTTTGCTTTGGGGATCCTGGTTGTTTACTGGTAATTTCAGCAACCTAGCACCTGGGGAAAATATGACCTTCCTGACCAGAGTCCTCATGTGCTGTGGACAACAAATGCTGAAAATTGTTCTTCCCGGTGGGGGGAGGGGCCATCTATTGTTCTTATGCAACTGTCTGGTCAATATAGAAGATTGTTTAAAGAGACATATAGTTACAGAATAACAGGCAAGAAGGAAGACTGAAGATCCTGGCTTGACAATTAGGAACAAAAAGATTTGTTTCCACATAAATTTCAGCCTCAAAGGAATTCCTTTCCAAAGAAATAGCTAGTCTTAACTAACAGTTCGATGCTTCAAACTATATTAATTGCTTTACATATAGGATGGTTTGGAGCATTCTAGAATCAGCATGAGAGAGAGGTTTCACAGACGGATAAACTTTAATGTAGCCACAATAACTTCCATTTCACAAACCTGGTACGTAGCAAAGTAGATATTTGAACTTAGACTGATAAATCAAAAACCAGTTTTAACTACCAATCTGCTCCATCTTAAACTACTACTTAGCTTTCTTATTAAGACTATAAACTACTTTCTAAGCATTGGTGGTACCAGCCTTTAACCCCAGCATTTTGGGAGGCAGAAGTCAGTAGATCTCTGTGAGTTTGAGGCCAGCCTGGTATACAGAGCAAGTTCCAGGACAGTCAAGGGGTTACACAAAGAAAAAAAAAAAACCTGTCTTGAAAAAACAGATTGATTAATTAATTAATTAAACTGCCATTTGCTTTGTTCATTTTTGTTAGCATACACTTATTGAGCAAATAAATCATTAAGAAAAGACTAAATTAAAGACAGACTAGAGAGTCTTCAACTTAAAGCTCTAAGTGATTCTGTTTTGATTTTATAAATGTAAAAGCTACTTTGAACTTTTTGTTTAAAAATAATATAGAGAAGATATGATTTGTAGAACTTACAAAGTTAACTTTAACCTACGTTATCATTGCTGTACACAGCTGGGGTTATCACAGAGAAAGGAGCTTCAGTTGGGGAGATGCCTCCACGAGATCCAGCTGTGGGATATTTTCTCAATTAGTGATCAAGGGGGAAAGGCCCCTTGTGGGTGGGACCATCTCTGGGCTGGCAGTCTTGGGTTCTATAAGAGAGCAGGCTGGGCAAGCCAGGGGAAGCAAGCCAGTAAGGAACATCCCTCCATGGCCTCTGCATCAGCTCCTGCTTCCTAACCTGCTTGAGTTCCAGTCCTGACTTCCTTCAGTGATGAATAGCAATGTGGAAAAATGTAAGCCAAATAAACCCTTTCCTCCCCAACTTGCTTCTTGGTCATGATGTTTGTCCAGGAATAGAAACCCTGACTAAGACAATTGCCAAGGGCCAAAGGTTCTTATATTTGCTATACAATGCAAGAGACAAAATGGAAATAAGTTGTTTGTTTGCTTGTTTGTTTGTTTGTTTGTTTGTCTGAGATGAGGTTCTCACTACATTGTCCAGGCAGACTCAAGTTTCTGGGCTCAGCACAACCTCTGCCTCAGCCTCCATGGTAGATATAAGCATACAGACACATGCCGTCATTAGCAAGCTGGAACCTAGTATTATTAAAATCCTCTAAGTGAGATGCATTAGAAATACACAAAACACAGAGTAATCCAGAATAAACCTATTTGATGATGTGAGTTTTGGAAAGGTTCCAAAGAATTGGAAACCGTTCGCATCCTTTTGACCTTCCAGGAAAAAAAGAGAGGTAGACACTGTTCATAAAGTTCAGAGGAAGAGAATATGCACAAGCCACATTAGGATATTCATAGTGTCTTGGATTTCTCTCTTCCTATGAGATTTGACCACAAACACGGAGGCCTTTGCATCTACAGGTCCCTGAGGTAGACAGAACCAGAGAATGGGAGTGTTGCAAGGTTCTAGAGAACTTCCTCCAGAAGTCTGAACTCTAACCTTTACTATTAGATGTATTTTCTCCTGAGTCACACAAGGAAGTGGGACACTAGATGCCGTGTAGTGCTATGCCTACATCTCAACGGCTTTATCTCTAGATCCCATGAGTAATAAAGAATAGCAGGGCAATGACCTCTTCCTACTTCACAAAGATGTTCTGCAGATTAACTAATTAATGATTATAAAGTGTTACATCTTATTAAGTTTATTATGATCATTAACGTGTTGCGATGGAGAGATAGGTTCAGGAATAAAAAGTAAGGTTCAGTAGATGGCGTTCTGCCCTCTAGTACCAGTGCCAGTTCAAGCTAAGATCTGGAGAACATCTCTGATGACTTCTTGTTCCTGATCATTTAAACAATAGTATCTTGGTCCCTTCAAGCACAGTAAAGAGCTCCTGAGGCCCATCTGTATTCGCAAACAATTTAACTGTCATTTGGATAAGCTTTCACACTGGCTCCAGGGGTGGGATACTGATTATCAAATACAGATATTTTTAGAATATTTGTTTTTTGAAAGTATATTAACATATACATACAATGAATAAACAGAAGTTCACTTTTATTAGATAGATCAAATGCAATTATGAAATATGTATGTATAGCAAAATGCAATGTTCAGCGAAATAATATA
The DNA here is from genome assembly GCA_902729485.2 of Mus minutoides. Classification (NCBI taxonomy): domain Eukaryota; kingdom Metazoa; phylum Chordata; class Mammalia; order Rodentia; family Muridae; genus Mus; species Mus minutoides. The sequence goes on along the minus strand of LR753317.1, from coordinate 1,273,440 downwards.
TATTCATGGGACATGTGATTAGATGCTAATTAACTGCCTTCCTTATGTTATTTGCTTAAATTCACTTAGTTATCCTTTTACTTTGTCTTACACTAACAGAATCATTCATTTAGTATTTATCTCTTTCATATCATCAGAGGAATTGAGTTTCTTTCACAAACTTTAGTCTGGTAGATATTCCAATATCTCATACAAGAGGATCACAGCAATTCAGATATATATGTTCAACTAGGCATATTTCAAAAGGAGGGATTTTTTTCTCACTTTTTGCCTTGCAGATGAAGAACTGAGCAGCAGACACTCACCAGTTTGTCCAAGATCACATGACAATGAATTGTAGAATCAGCTATATGCCTAGGCAACCTTGATGCAAACGGCAGCTACTCAACAGTAAGTTTTCTCCCTCCACACTCCTAATACATGGTAAAGGTGTGGAAGCCTGCATAGCATGATGAAATTTGGCCCAAGAAGATCAAGTGTACCCTATGATGGACAATTCTGGAAACTAATGTAGGCAATTATGTTCCAGTGGAGAATTTTGAAGACTTTTCTTTTAGAAAGGTCTAGTTCCTTTCCTTGTACTTATATACAGAAGCTTATATACAGAAGTGTATATACAGAAGTGTGTGCTCTGTTATTGCTACACTTGTGAAATGAGGTTTTGTTTTACCTCCTTATTAATTCAGGGAGTGTCTGCATGGGGACACTTTTGGGTAGGGAGGGGCTGTCGGGTGGATTATTGGCTTTAGAACTTCTGGATGGCTTTTCCTGGAGATAATGACAACATCAAGCCTCTGTACTTTTCCTTCCCAGGTGGGAAGTTTGGCCCCAGGACAGTGTTCAGGTGATGGAACGTCTTGGCAGGTGAACAAAGAGAAGTGAGCATAGGCAATTTCAGAATGATTCTCACCTGAAGAACTGGAATCCTAGATATAGTTAATGATCCTATTAACATCAAATACATTGTAGGTATAACTGTGTGGAAAGCTATTGGATTTGTATCTTTCAATACCAGGGGTTGAACCTGGATCCCCACATATGCCAGACAAACTACCACTGAGCTATGGTCCCAATCTTCCATTCACATGGTTTTGAGATGGTCTCTCTAAGCTGCCCATGCTTGTAATGCTTCACAGCCTGGTCTGCAACTCAGACTATCCATTGAGAAGACCTTAAAATTGTGAACCTCTTACCTCAACCTCCTGAGTAGCCCAGATAATGTGACCATGCCTTCCTTCTTTCTTTCTTTCTTTCTTTCTTTCTTTCTTTCTTTCTTTCTTTCTTTCTTTCTTTCTTCCTTCCTTCCTTCCTTCCTTCCTTCCTTCTTCTTCTTCTTCTTATTATTATTATTATTATTGTCATCATCATCATCATTATTTAATTACTTTTGACATTTCCTAGTAAATCTAGAGCACAAAGACTGATTTCTGAGGGGTGGTTTAAACCAATATAATGATATCTAATAAGTAAGAAAATAGTCCAATTTTTAAGTTTGCAAGGAACAAAATTTACTATAAACAGTTTTTAAATGGTAAGTTTGGGCAGGTGCTTCTAGTCATTATATAAAACTCAGTGCTGAGTCATAAAAGCTACAAGAATGGTCCTAGTTGCTTGGTTTTTCTTTTTCTTTTTCTTAATTAAGGATAGACCCAGGCCTTCATCCATCCATGGTAAGAAAGAACCCTGCCACTGAACCATATCTTCAGTATTTTGGGGGTTGTTGTTTCAAACAGCATCTCCCTATGTTGCCTAAAGTGCTCATGAACTCACAACCTCCATCTGTTTTCCAACTGTTAGGATTACAGGTGTATGCCACCATATCCACCTTGAGTGACTTAAGCTTTAAAGAAAGTCAGGAAAGGCTGTTGCTGCTATCCATGAATGGTTCATTTCAAGATGGCTAATGCACCCTTTGCTCTGGAGGCTGGACCAGTGGCTCAGAAAATCCTCAGCCCAGCTTCTCTCCTACTTCTCTGTTAGCACAAGAAATGTGTTCCTCTGAGGGGTGGTAAATTTGGCAAACACAGATCTTCCTCAGTATCTGTGGGGAGGTAGCTTTAAGAACCTTTGTGGGGTGGCCACCAAAACCTGTGCCCTATGTAATACTTGATATTTAAGCTTGAAATATTCATATCTTCCCATATTTTATGTTTTGAATCCTCTCCAAAATCTTGTGATAAGTCAACACACTGGGATTGTTGTGCAAATTTCTCTCTCTCGTTTTTTCTTGTTGCTTTCCAGGGTCTCCTATAGCCTGGGCTAGCTTCCGACTTCCTGTTTGATGGAGGCTGGCCTTGAATTCTTGATTCTCCTGACTTGACTTCCCATGTGTTCAAATTCCAGAAATACAGCACTACACCCAATCTGCAAACTGTCCTAAATTTACATAGATTGTTTAAGGAATAACAAGAGCCACAAGAATTCTTCATGTTAAATAAATTTACAATTTTTTTCAAGTACTTTCAACCTATATTTAGTGACATCCACAGATATGGAATCTATGTCTCTCTAAGACTGGGCTGGAATTGTTCAAGAGACATGATTCAGTACTGTATTGTTCTACAACATCTATGATGGGTGAGATGGTATTTGTTTTTGATCCATCTGGAGAACAATAGCTGGGCTTTAAAATATTATCTTTGAAAAGTGCATTAAAAACTGAACTGCAGTAACTGTCTGCAGAAGAGAAGGCTAAGATAAAATGCAATAGTGTATGTATTTAACATCATTTTCCTTGACTATATACATTTCATGTCACTTCAAGGTTTCAGTATGGGGATTTTTCTTTTTGACTTTGGAGGTAGGATCTCATTATGTAGCATTTGCTGGACTGGAACTCACAGAGTAGATCAGGCTACTCTCAAACTCATAGACATCCTCCTGCCTTTGTCTTTTTAGTGCCAGGATTAAGGGTACACACCATCTCAACCAACAAACATCATTACATTTTCTCCAACTTATATCAAATTCACAACAAGCTGTCTTCAAATTAGAACATGGCAATACATCCTAAAAAGATTCTAAAGGGGACCATATGCCAATAGGCACCGTAACACCGAAAAGGATTGGGTTGTTTTTGGTCTGGGGTAGGGGTAGGATTTGCAGTGGTGGGGAGTGGTGATCTTTAAATTATAAAACCTGAGCCAAAAATATCAATGGTCTCACTATATTTTAGTTATGAATTCAAGCCACTAACCAGTGAGTTACTAAAATAAAGCATGCATACCTGGATTGTCTTGGAGGAAATATGAAATGAGTTGTCTCTGCAACCTCACCTGTGACATGGACAGGGTAACACCTGCTCTACTTAACTGCCTGAGATGAGCAGAGTTTACTTCCAAGTTGGAGCCTGAGGGGAAAAAAACTGCTCATCCATGTGTTGGTTCCAATACAGCCTTTGTAATGTTTTATTGTAATTCAGTAAGGCTCTGATTCTTTAGCTAGGATACTGTTTCCAAAGGAATATAATTACTATCAAGAGAGAAGAAGGGAACATGTGGATGAGTTGTACAACATTAGACAAATGCATCCTGGCCATTTTTGATGGATGGTCAACTGCCTTTGCATTTACCTCAGAGAGCTATCACTTTAAATAGTGTCAAAGTGTCACAACATGAAAATGAGAATAATCCTCACAGTTGGATGTATAGGAAGGAGCTTGGGGGACCATCCACTTTATGTAAAATAATTCTTACAGTTGGATGTATAGGAAGGAGCTTGAGGGGCCATCCACTTTACTTGGCCCTTCTTTGCTCCGATGCTCCAAGGACATTTTAAAAAATGTGTATTACATTCATTTATTTATCTCTTTGAGAGGAGGTTCACACCATAGCCGTTGTGTGGTGGTCAGAGGAAAACAATCTTTAAGAGGCCATTCTCTCCTTTCACCTCATGGGACCTGAGAACAGACCCTCACGTCATTAACCCTGGCCACAAGCACCCTTACCCACTGAGCCATCCCACTGATCCCCAAGAACATGTTCTATTAATCTTTGCTCCTTTTATTTCCTATCAACCACATTTCCCCCCTTTAGTCCTTTGCACACACTACAACCTCACCTAGTGATCTCTTCCAGCTCTTTGCAGAGACTGTGTTCTCATTCCAGCGCATTTTCCAATGCAATTGCCAAATAGACATTTCTTGACCATTCACTCAAAGGCAGAGGATGTCGTAACTCATCTCTGCCCAGAATGTCCTGCCCACTCTCCAAGCTCTGCAGCTAAGTAAACCTAATCCCCCCAACTTCTTTCAGTCTATTCAATAGCCACAATCACTAATCAGATACTGCTTATGTGCTTTGTTGCCCTACACATCTTATCTCTTGAAACCCTCCCCATAGGGAGTCATAATTGTGATTGTGCAAATTTCTCTCTCCTGTTTTTTTCTTCCTGCTTTATAGGGTCTCCTATAGCCATTACAGATAAAGACACTAACTAGAACGAGGTCAAAAACCTGCTGTGGATCACACAGCGGAACCAGACAATCCTATCATCAGCCCAATTCAACAAGTATCTACCACATGGAGATCAGTTTGCTGGGTGAGGATTTAAAGTTGGCCGGATTTCACCTCTGCTCAGAGAGGCCTCCAGAAGAGCCACCGCAAGGTCCTCCTGCTGTGCTCCATGTGAACGAAACAGGCGGGAACACTCCCTGTTCTTTGAGGTAGGGAACTGCTGCAGATGGAGGTGGGGAGATTCTACAGACCAGCTGTGACTTGAAGGAACTATAAGAAGTAGCAGAATCTTCATGCCAGGGGCATTCCAGGCAGGGGAGTACTTGTTTTTTGAGTCATGTCAGTTCCAGATGTTTCGTATATGAAATCAGCTGTAGGCAAGACCAGATTTAGGGAGAACAGCAACAAGAAGAGAAACAGTAAAAATTGAGAGGTGTAGAGGATGGCTTAGTAATGTGCAGTTTAAGCAAGAAGACCTGAGTCCAACCCAAGAATGCACTCTGTCTATCACACACTTATGGACCTAGTGCCAGAAAGGTAGCAACAGGAGCACCATTGGAATGCTAACCAGCCGGAGTAGCTTATTTGAGCTCTGAGATAGTGAGAGACCCTGTCTCATTAAACAGCATGGCCAAAAGCAATTTGGGGAGGGAAGGGATGATTTCAGAAAGTAAAGGGGAGAACTCAGGATAGGAACTTGGAGCAAAGAAATGAAGCCGAGGTCACCAGAGGATGCCTGCATACTGTCTTGTTCCTTGTGGCTTGCTCAGTGCGCTTTCTTATGCCCCCCAACCCCAGACTACCTGTCCAAGGGTGGCACCACCCACTGTGGGCTGGGCCCTCCATCAAGAACGCAGCACAGGCTTGCTCACAGGCCAGTGTTACTGAAGCACTTGCCCACTTGGTAGTCTTTTCCCAAGTGGTTCTAGCTTGTGCCAAGTTGACATAAAACTAACCAGCTCACCATGTTCTCAGCTCCTTTCTCACCATCTCCACAGAGTACACTGTGATGAGGCCCCTTTCCTTTCCAAAGAAGTGCTAGTGAATATTCCCCTGCTAGTCTCCCTCACTGACCTATATCTGAAGCTTTTACATATCACCAGTAGAGAAAGCTTGTCAGACTGACCACGTCTTTGTTGGTAGTAGTGGTAGAATGGGTGATTGTTTAGCTGGTTGATTTTGCAGTACTGGGTTTTGAACCCTGGGCCTTCTGCATACCACCCAAGTGCTTAAGCACTGATCTTCACCCAAGCCCAGGCACTAACTTTAATTGAGCGTCTTCTCCCTGACCTTGTCACTTTCCTAGTTATAACCTCCTCATCATGGCTGCCTGTTTTCTACGTCTACACTAAACCGTTTTCTCGAGGTACATCATCGATCATTTTAAGCTATTTTTCAAGTTTATTTTCCAATTCACATCTCCAGCTGGCTCCGTGATCATTTCTGCCCTTTCCCCGATTACATCTTAAATCACCTCTCTTGCCCACTCAGCTTCCCCAAATCTGACTAATCTTTATCTGCCGACCCAATGCTTATCCAAAAGGAGTTATAAAGTATCCTGTCTTAAAGTTGAGAACAAGAATTTAAGTAGGCCAGAGTAAGGGTTGGATGACTAACCCTAGCACGTAAACTGCCAAGTGCATTGCACGCCTGGGATAGAGTCAAGAACACCTAGGGAAGCCAACCGTAGTCGACACCCATTTCTCCTGGCTCCACCTCGTGTGACCAGTTCTGCTGACCCAAATCCTGTGACACTTGTTAACTTCCAACGCTTCCCATTCCAATGATGTTCAGGCAAGCAGGAATCAAGAGAGAGTGATACTGAGGAATAATTGAGTCCTGGCAATGCAAAACATCCCCCAAATACAGTAGGTAAAGATTGAAAAATTAAAGGCAGTGCTCTCTCGCTTGACTGGACATCCAAGCTCAGTAAAAGACAGTTGAAACCTGCTAAGCATACATAATATCATGGAGGACACAACTTGAACACTCTGTGGCTTGAACATTTATAGGGGGTAACAGAATGCATTCATCATTTGGAACTAATTTTACAGTTCGCTGGCGTTACACGGAAGCCCTCTGGACTGCTTCTCCTGCGATGAGAAAGTTTCCAGAATGGCAGTTTCCACTGGGTTTCTGCAGCTCACAGTCTCCACTGGAGATGGATGCGTTCCTAGCAGTGTGAAATTACAGTGTGGCCCATCGCCTAGGGGGAAGTGTGCACCAGATCACACCTCTGAAGGCGGTGTGTCTGTGTTTTCAGTTTTGTGTTGGGTTTTGGAAGGGTTTTTTTGTTTTGTTTTGTTTTGTTTTTTTCATCTTGAACCTGTCAAGATATACCAGCTGGGGCAAACTTCTCCCTCCTCGTGGTGTCAGATATTTGTAGGAGTTGTGTTTCTTTTTGATGCTGCATCGCCCAGGGTTGAAGATGGCTGCTCCTATTTATGAAATGTGTTCTGCTGAGTTTAGGGATGCATTCCTTTTCATCGTTTTTCAAAAGAAACCGAATTGCTTTTTCTGGAGCACGGGTCTCAATCCCCCTCTGCATTTCTCTTTGCATGGATGCTATTGTCCTCAAGGTTAGAGAGCTCAGGAGAGAAGATTTCTATAGAAGTAGAAGTCACGTGCTGAGCAAAATGTGTGTGGCGGATCTCTTTCCATCCACAGAAAGCTGCCTCTGGTGTCTCCCAGGTCTGAGAGTGCCTGTTCTGGGATCTCTCAGCACTGTGCTTAATTCAGTGGGTGGGCAGCATGTGATGGTACTGCTGCTGCTGCTGCTGCTGCTGCTGGGTAATTCTATCTGTCCTTGCTACCCTCTCCCACTAGATGCAGCTGTCCCTTAGGGATGGAGCTGGATTGTTTATCAGTATTTTCATTGGCCACAATGATGCTCAGTAAGTGTGAGTGGGATGAGTCAGAGATAATTACCTGCTCTGAGATGTATAGGACTTGGAACGCCTGTTTATATAGGGATTAAGTAAAAATGAATCTGTGGCAAAGTGGAAAGATGTTGGAATAGAAACCAGTCCCTGAGGGGGGAAATATTCTAAATAAATTGTTGGGGGAAATCCTTGAGAAATTTGCCTTTCTTTCTCTTTCCCTGTTTTCTCCGAAGCCTGAAAGAGTCTATAGTATCAAAACTAACTAGAGAGCGACTTCCTTCTTGAAGACTGGGCTCAGGGTCCTGAATGTCTGCATGCACTCAGTGACCTTCCTGTGCTAACATTTTTTTTTTTTAAGGGAAAAAGTCAAACCGTCTTGAGAATTACAGTTAAAGGTAGAGACTGTCCCGGGACTGGATGGATGAGAACTGAGCAGGATAAAAGGATGATTGGTTTATATTGTTAGAGTACAACATATGGATTGAAGTTTGTCTATAGACATTTATTTCTCATTTTATGAAATAAAACAGACTGAATATAAAGATCTCCTGTCATCATAAGCATATACTTGTGGGATGCTTAAATGCTGGTACATCAGGGCTCCCCTCCAGTCCAAAACAGAAAGGCTTATTTGGGATATTCCCTAAGAGCACAGAATTTGAAATGATCCAAAGAGCGGCTGACCATAGTTATTAAAGTGTGTGGACTTTAGGGTCTATGACTGAAATCTGCTAATTACTTACTGTGTGGCTTTGAAGAAGTTTGTGTTTGTTTGTTTTTGTTTGTTCTCTATTTTCTCTCGTTTTTATCCTTTTCCCCCTATTTTTCTTTTCTGTGTGTGTGTGTGTGTGTGTGTGTGTGTGTGTGTGTGTGTACAGGAGACACTCTGAATGGGGGTGCAGGGTGGGGGAGGGGAGCAGAGATCAACCTCATGTATTGTTGCATCCTGACTCTTTGGTTTTTTGGTTTTGTTTTCTTTTTAGACAAAAGCTGCCATTTAAGTAGTGTATGCAAATGCAACAAGGCTGGCTGGCCACTGAGCATCATGGATCCTTTTGTCTCTGCCTCCCCAGCAACAGGATGACAAAGACACCAACATGTCTGGCTCGATTTCTTTTTTAACGTGAGTTCTGGAGTGCAAGCTCTGTTCCTCATACTTACACAGCAAGGACTTGACAGACTGAGCGATCTCCAGCTGACGTTTCCTCAGGCCGGGGTGAAAGCTCCGAAAGAAAAGCACTTGCCACCTGTGGAACTGTGAGGACCAGAGTGCAGATGCCCAGAACGCACATAAAAAGCAGGGCTGAGGGAATGATTCTAACACTGAGGAAGCAGCGATGGGGATCCCGGGAACAAGCAAGCCAGGAGACTAGCTCCAGAGTCAGCAATAGACCTTGCCTTGGTGCATAATGCAATGAGTAACTGGGGAAGACACCTGACATCAATCTTGGAACTTTCCACTGACACCCATGTGTCAGCACATACACATGCAATCACATACATGTGATCACACACATACACACACAATAGTGAAGTTTCCTAATCTATTTGGACTCAGCTGTTCAGCTAAAACAGAAGGAACCTGTCTCACACAGTTTTGATGACTGATCAGTCAATATATTAGTTCTTACTGCAATAAGCATACTAATATTGTTGCAATTTATATCCTACAGAGAGCTTTCAGTTAATACCCTAATACAGTACTTGAAGCTGAAAAGTTTCTGGGTATCTGTGGTCCTATGAGATTAATGTGGGGAGAGGAATTTTGTTTTCTATAATCTTTTCAAAAGGCTATGAGTTTGATCATATCCAATGTGACTAATCTGATGATGACTACCTCTCGATAAAAACTGACATGTTTATGTAAAACATGGTATTTAAACAATAAATGAAGCTAAGGAGTAAAAAACAATCAATGAAATGTCTAACTGATATTATCCTTCAATGGAAAAATTGGTATATGAATTTTCTTGCTTTTCCTTTATACTATATATCCCACATTTTGTCAACATAAAGTCTCAAGGGACAGAAAAATGAATTAATTTCAGATCATCAGGCTTATTTGGACATCAGTTTGATTTCTCTCTTCATCAACTGTGTTCTTCCCATTGCCTGGTGTCTTAAGGCTGTTGTCACTAAAGAAATGAATCTGCAGACCCCATGTGTCAGATTTCAACATTCCTCAACAATGAAACTGCCAACTTGAAAACAAAAGCTTCCTCAGAATCTGGCTGTGAATGTCCCCTGCCATGCTCACTGGCTTACCTGGGTGGAAAAAAAAAATCACAGAAGTTCCCTATACAAAGTGGAAGCAGAAGCAGGTTGTGAGATTCTGTGTTGTATCTAGACACACTACACATGCATACACACATGCTCACACTTCCTGCCTTACAGGGAGAAACAGATGAAACACACAGAGAGAACAATTCAGATGGCAGATGTCAAGTTTCAAAATACCCTTGAGAACTTTGAAGGGCATGTAAAGCCTGTCGTGCCTGTGATGCAGCTTTGTGGCAGGGAGTGCTTCCTTAGTGTTTAATAGCCCTAGGGTTGATGCTCAGTCCAGTCCAGAAGAGGAGTGAAAACAAATCAAATCTCTTCATAAAGCCATGGACCGTGTAAGGAAGACTTCCCAAACAGCATTCTCCAAGATTCAATGATCTAGAATAAAATTCAATCCCATAATCCTTTTATCCTCATATTTTGATATATATCACCAAAAGCTTCATCATTTGCTAGATCATAGGTCCTGCAATAGATCTTAGGAGACCTTGTGTTTGAAAGTTCTCCAATGACCCCTTGTTTGGGCCATGACCTCAAATGTAAAGGTGGCGACTTTGGTCCTAAGTTCACCATAACTCATTGTTCTGAATGTTCGCTGTTATTAACTGTCCTCGTTATTAACTTGTTCAAATCACATAACAGTTTGCTGCCTTGTAGAGAAAGAAACCTGGAAGACAATAAAATAAAGGAATGCACATGTGCTGAGAGATTTAGTAATGAATCCTATGGAACTGAAACCCTCTACAGTGGGTTAGTTACATGAAACAACCCTTGCCAGATCCTGATGAATGTGGGCTCTCTAGCACAGTGGAGAACTTCCCATTGTGATCTATGGTCTCTACATGTATGCAACAAGGCAGAAATAGCCTTTCCCACAAATCTCACATTGAAAAAGAGCAGTCAGGCTACTGTATGGCTTTCCAGCCTCAGGGCTGTGAAGCCTTCTCATTCTTCCTCTACTTTGGCTTAACTACCGCTGAGATCAAAACAGGAAGGGGAAAAAAAAGCAGATATCAATTATGTCGGCATATTATTTCATTCATTTGCTTATTCGCAGGTTCATTCTACTTCAGCGTGGAATGTCAAAATATGTTCTCAATCATGCATCTCCCTTTAATTTTTAACAATAGAATTAAAGGATTTTCCACTTCATTGAAGGCATTTCTGACAAGCAGATAGACTGTGGGAGCGCCCTGAAGCCCTGCCAAGACAGTAGTGAGTGCCATGGCTTCAAAATGGTTTGACTATGTCCTTGATAGTTTCAAGTGCTAGAATGCAGTGTGGTGATGTTGAGCAGTGTTGGAACCTTTAAGAGGTGGGGCCTACTAGAAAGTAACTAGGTTATCAGGCATGCTGCCCTTGGAAAGGATTAGTAAAGTTTTTATGCAACCTCAATATGTTTCTGCATTATATGAGATCAGTCTACAAAGAGCAAGCTGGCTGCTGAAGCTCTCTGATCTCTTAGCCTTGTCTTGGGATCCCTTCTTCATCTGGCTCTTTGTCCTTCTGTTTTTCTTTTAAGTTATTTTGATGCAATCAGAAGTCCGTTACCAGAAAACCGGTACCACCTTGTTTAAACCCACTAAAACTGTAAGCCAAAACAACTCTTTAAAAACACCCAGCTTCAGGTATTTTGTTATGGCAACAGAAACCGGCCTGGGAGAGTAAGTGGAAGCCTGACTCGTGAGGTAAACTGATTCATTTTTGGTAAGGGTAACTGGAAGAGAATGAATCTTAAAATGAATGGCCTAAAGTGCCTTCTCTTTTTCCTAAGAAGGACAGTCTGGTTCCCAGCAACCCTGATTATCCCTTCCAGATCTTGTTCCGGAAAGAAAGCACAGTGTCTCTCCGGCTTGGCTTCATTATTAGGACCACCTATCCATAGAAAGCCTCTCTCAAGTTTTGCCATCTGCTTTCCCTGCTCTTTGTTTTGACATTCTGCTGTGTTTTGAGACCCTGGGAACTCCCTACTCATGGCAATCCTCCTGCCTTAGCTACCAGGCACCTGTCTAGTTTTCTTACTTTTTACATACTTTCTTGGTCAGTGTTTCAGTATTCTGTCTTCTAGAATAGATGATATGTCTGATATGATATTAATTAAAATTCTTTATCACACTGCCCTCCCTTTCTGTTACATTGTAATGATATGTGTGCCTTTTGCATTTTCTTCTCTCCTGTAATTGAAGTTCAGATGTCAGAGAATTATTAAAACACATTCTCTATTAGTTCTACCAGGAATCCATTGAAAAACATTTTGTCCTCATTACTGTGTTGGATAAAAATAATGTCATTCATTAAAACAAGAACACACAGTGACCAATTTTAGTATGAACCAACACACACACACACACACACACACACACACACACACACCACTATATGTTTCCACCCAGCCCTTCTTCACCATGGAAACTTGAGCAAATTGAGCTATTCACTTGAGATAGCTAGTCTCCAACATGGTTTATGCCATGACTTTGACCCAACAGCCCAGTAAAAATAGCATTCTTGGGGGAAAGGTGAAAACCCTGCCCCAGCCCCCAAAGCCAAACCAGGAAATGCATGAAAGGGAAAGTTCGAATGGGACTTCTGAATTTCCCTGCTCTGGGGCTCTGTAATCCAGTTCATCTCAATAACCTCTTTTATGTATTTGCATTTCCTTGCCATGTCCTGTATTGCTTGATCCCTGACTGATGTGGCAAGGCAGTGAAGAAAGGACAGACACACATAAGGAAAGTCTGGGTCACATGGGCCATGCTTGATCTGATGAAGTAATACCGACTAGGCACTTAGAACCTCAGCATCTTTATTCCACACAGCACTAGAAGGCAGATAGCTGGTCTCAGTAGGAGGTCTCTGTAGGGGAGCAATCTTAAGTCCATCATCCTTCAGAAGGAAAAGGTAATGTCTAGTTTTCACACACACTGAGCAATCCTTTGTGAACACTTATAGTTGTACCAGAAGAAGGCTTTGTCCACCAAGCTTCTAAGCTTCCCCTGGAGGGAAGCTTTGCCAGTTCCCAAGAGTCTGAGACCACTGGTCCTTGTCAAGAATCCATTCCCAGTCAGGACTTTGTCCGACCCCCACACGTTCTGCACTCGGTTAAGTTGAGGCAGTCATGGACTCCTTTGTTGATTGGTTGTCTGATGTTGAGGCAGTCATGGACTCCTTTGTTGATTGGTTGTCTGATGTTGAGGTAGTCATGGACTCCTTTGTTGATTGGTTGTCTGATGTTGAGGCAGTCATGGACTCCTTTGTTGATTGGTTGTCTGATGTTGAGGCAGTCATGGACTCCTTTGTTGATTGGTTGTCTGATGTTGAGGTAGTCATGGACTCCTTTGTTGATTGGTTGTCTGATGTTGAGGCAGTCATGGACTCCTTTGTTGATTGGTTGTCTGATGTTGAGGTAGTCATGGACTCCTTTGTTGATTGGTTGTCTGATGAGTTGATAGGTTGAAAGAGGAGGTGCCTAAGTGTTGAAGTCATTATTGTAAAATAACTGAAAATTCATCTTTAGGATAAATACTGTCAATAAGGCAAGTTAATTAGTCATATATCAAAGCCTAAAACCACATATGCCTTACACTTGTGCTGGCTGGGCAGTTCACACAAAAGTTAAAGGATTTCTAAACCTGCCCCTCACTCCTAAAAGCCAGACCAGTTACATCTATCTCATGTCAAATGTTTTGTTTTTCTTTTTTAATCTTCAAATATTGGGTAAACTATAAGAAAGGTATGATAAGATCAAAGAAAATAGAAAACGGGATCCATTTCCCCCGCCCTGCTCTTGAGATTCCTATTTCGTTAGCTATTGCAGAAAGCCTAACATTGCAGATATGCCCCTTGTAGTAACTAAGTTGTGTCGCCTCTACCAGCACACATGTGAGTAATTGCTGCACTTACTGATGACGTTTGGCTTTATGACAATCTTCTAGCTTCTATTATATAATTTAAACACCTTCACTGGTCTTCAATAGGGAAAATGGGACTTTGCCCCGAATTCTCATACACCACCTGTACTGAGTTCAACACATCAGAGCCGCTTGTCAGTGGCCTTTTCTTCTGATTCCCATTCACTTCATTGCTGTCGAATAATGCCTTTCTCAAGTCTCGAATCACTGCTGCCTCATCCTTTGAACATCTACCCTATAGCTTACCTTTTATCTTAGAAATGATTAAAGTATGATTGTTTCAGGAGAGACAAGTGTTAGAAACTTGGCTTTGATATACCACTTCTTAAAAAAATCTTTTTAATTTAATCTCTTTTTACAGTCCAGACTTTATCCCCCTCCCTGTTCACCCTCTGACTGTTCTACATCTCATACCTCCTTCCCACATCTCCATGATGGTGTCCCCACCCCTTCACCCCCAGCCCACCAAACCTCCCCACTCCCTAGGACCTCCAGTCTCTTGAGGGTTAAGTACACTTTCTCTGACTGAGTCCAGACTAGGCAGTTCTCTGCTGTATATGTGTCTGGGTCCTCATATCAACTGGTGTATGCTGCCTGGTTGGTGTTGAGTATCTGAGAGATCTTGGGGAGGGGGGGGGACAAGTTAATTGAGACTTCTAGTCCTCCTATAAGGTCATTGTCCTCCTCAGCTTCTTCGAGCTTTTTCCTAATTCAACCATATGGGTCAGCTGCTTCTGTCCATTAGTTAGATGCAAATATCTGCATCTGACTCTTTCAGCTGATTGATTGGTCTTTCAGAGGGCAGTCATAATAGGCACTGTTTGGTGACCACTCTATAACATCAGTAATAGTGTCAGGCCTTCAGACCTCTCCCTGAACTGGATCTCAATTTGGGCCTATCACTGGACCTCCTTTTCCTCGGGCTCTTCTCCACTTTTGTCCCTGCAGTTCTTTAAGACAGGAACAATTCTGCGTCAGAGTTTGGATGGCAACCTCATTCCTCCACTTGATGTTCTGTCTTTCCACTGGAGGTGGGCTCTACAAGTTCCCTCTCCCCACAATAGGACATTTCATCTGAGGTCCCTCCCTTTGAGTCCTGAGAATCTCTCACCTCCCAGATCTCCGGTACATTCCATAGGGTCTGCCCACCTCCTACCTCCAGAGGTTGCCTGTTTCCATTCTTTCTGCTAGCTCTCAGGCCTTCATCCTGTTATATACCACAATTTTATGAACAAATTCATTAAGTCACACTGAAAGCTGACAAGAAAAAAATGGATTCTTGATTCTTAACTGAGATACTACATTGGTCCATAATGTGTATTGGTCTTAATTCAAAGGTATTATGTACCAGAATTGCTAATGTCCATACTATTTAAAGCATTTTGGTAATACAAATTTTTGCTTTAAAGTCTATGTTTAATTCTAAAGTTTAAATACATACCTTCTTTAAGTATATACCCCTAAGAAATGTATAACTCACCAGAAAAGAAATGGGAAATAATTAATGTAAGGTGTAAGAAGTGCCATCAAATGGATTTGGCCAAATGATGAATGAAAGATTTAGAGAAGGACCAAATTAAAGAAGGGGAGAAGGAGGTCACACAGTGACTCAGACATCACTGAACACAGTGTGACCACATAGGCTAAGGTGGGGAGGAGCCAACACCCAGAATGAGACATGTCAGCTAGGATGGAGCAATACATGGCAAAGCAGAGCCTGCATCTGGTGCTGGAATAAAGGCTGGTCCAACAGGATGAGCATGAAATGTGGAGAGAATTGGAAAGAACAGATGGAAATCTGGTCCAAGATTCTTAGGAGAGTGGAAGCTGCAGTGTGCTGGGGTGGGGGGAGCTGGAGCAGCATATTAACAGATAGACAAAGGGAAAGCAGGGAACTCACATCAGACAGCAGAAGGAAGACTGATGGTGTAAGAAACTGAGAATAGACAAGCCACTAGAACTTCAACCCAGTGCCAAAGACCTAGAGGTCTCCAGGCACAAGGTTAACCAATTGACGTAGCATTGAATATGTCTTACAAGACATAATTGGCTCATGTAAGTCACGTAGTCTAACCCAGTCTTCAAAACAGCACCATTAAGTAGGTACTACTCTTGCCATTTCAGTCTAGAAAATTCAGAATTAGAGAGGCTGAAAAACAAGCCAGAGGGCCTGTCACTGATAAGTGACAGAGAGGGCTTTGAACTCAGTCTTCTGGTTTCCAAGTCAACCTCTTAGCCACTTCACTGTCTGGGCCAGCTGGGGCTTGAGTACAGCCTGGATACTTGTGAGGAATTTTCAAAAGCTATCTTTTCCTGGGAGCTGATATCTGCTCTAAACCCAGCTGTCTTCTCAGCAGAACACAGTTGGGTAGATTTCCCTTTGTAAGCCACCCTGAAAGGTGCCTCACAGCTCAGAGACTGTGTTTTGTTTCCAAGAGTCCGGGCATTTGTAGGAATGGTAGATACACAAGAAAAGAACAGTTGAAACCATGTCATCTTGTTTAAATATTTCCTCTACGAATGAGATATTTTGTCAGAATAAGAATAAAACCAGAAAGAGTGAAGGCAACAATGTGTGTGTTAAAAGGCCAGTTTCCCCTGCCAAGAGAAAAGGATAGAAAGAAGCTACGTAAAGCCAAGAAAAGAAGAGTCCTAAAAGCAAAGGCACGTAACAAAGCCATAGCCTTAGCCACTGGAGAACCTTCTCAGGCAGTGGGGAGGGGAAATGCCCAAACCAGCATGTTAGAGGATAAAGCAAATGCTTGCTAGCTGGAAGAAGAAGAAGAAGAAGAAGAAGAAGAAGAAGAAGAAGAAGAAGAAGAAGGAGGAGGAGGAGGAGGAGGAGGAGGAGGAGGAGGAAAAGTAAAAGGAGGAAGAGGAGGAACAGAAAGTGGAGGAAGAAGCAGAGGAGGAGGAGGCAGAGGAGGAGGAAGTAGATGAGGAAGTACTTTGACTGTGTTTTAACTTAGCCATGACAAGCTTCTATTGACATCCAGGAAAACTGAGCAAGTAATGGGTGCTGCACTGGTTGACATTATTGGTCAGTTCCTCCACACCAATCATTTCCTACAGGTAAACCCTGCTTTAGACTCAGGTGATTTCAGTGTTACCACATTGTGGGGAAAATATCTAGCTAAAACATATGTGCATGCTGTCTTCTCTTCCTCCTTCTCTTCAGCCTCTTCCTCCTCCTCTTCTTCCTCCTTCCCTTCTTCCTCTTCCTTCCACACTCTGTCATTTCTTCTTTTTCTTCCTTCCTTCTACCCTACCTCCCTTCCATCATTCTAACCTATACCTCCCCTCTCTCCCTTCTTTTCCTCCTTCTGTTTGGTGAAGTTTTGCTTTCTATGGAAATTTGAGGTTCTGATCCATATAATGACTTCTTAAGATTCTTGACTATTTGCCTTTTTTGTAAGTCACTTTTCTTGTTAGAATTACGCCAAAGACTCACTTAATTATTTTATTACCCAGAGATTTGAAACTCTAACTGAACTTTTCTGTTAGTGAAATTTATTCTTTGAAAATTTCCATCATGTACTTTGCAAACTGACCATTCTCGTCCCCACCCTCTATCTTTTTCCTACTACACACCTCTACCAGCTCTCTTACTGAAAATCTCTTTCTCACATTCATGTCTATCAATTTTGATTTGTGACCCACAAAATCTAACTAGGGCCATCTGCACAGGTCATGGTTTTAGAGCTATCTGTTGAAGCCAGGTATACTCATCCATGGGTATGAAGACAATGTGTCCCCCTTTCTAAAATCTATCAATAGCCAAAGACACAGCAGGGAGCCTATACCCGATTCATAACTGGCTATAGCTAGGTCCAGTCTTCTGTGTGCCCAGTAAAGTTCACTGCAGTTGTGAATTCATGATTTCAGTATTTCTGTGGACTCTAAAGAATAGCGTTTCGCAGTCTTTCATCCTGTCTCCCAATACACACAAGATTCCTGACCCTTCCACACTTTTTCCGGAGCCTCAGTGGGGATGTGTAAATGTCTTTAGGATTCAGTCCTCAGCTGTCCCTTATTCTCAGCATCTTAGACGGCTATAACTCTGTATTCATGGTCATTCGTTTCAAAGAAAGGCTTCTCTGATTAAGAACAAGAATATGGCTTTTGTCTATGGCATCTACCATAGATATTTAGAAGGAACTTTGATGCTATGTCTAACTGACTTTATTTTTAATTATGAGACTCATATCTGAGTGGGAGCATTAATTCCAGCCATTTTGAGGATCAAAGCCATCCTCCAAACAGTAATCTTACAGTGGTAATCAACATCAATCTTCGAGCCAAATAAGTGATCTTATTAATCTATAGGAATTTGCTGTGGAAGTAAAAGGAGGGGGTGAGGATGGATCTGTAAAGAGATGGAGGAAGAACATGGAAGGTATATATGATCAAAATACATTGTATAAAATTCTCAGAGAATTGATAAAAATAGTTTTAAAGGTATTTACATGATATTGTCCAAAGAATTTTTAATTGGCTCCATTATCATTTAGAAATATAAAACATGAGAATCACAGGTCACAAGAATTTTTAATATTGTGCTCAAGGACCCACCCAACCGAGGATTCAGAACTTCCCCTTGTTATAGAATAGGTAAGAAGGCACGGTCCTTCCCTTACGACTAACTCATATCACCGGATCTTCCCAATTGGAAATTCTATTTGTCACACACCATGAGTATATGGGCAGCACAAATGAGACTCTAGGTTATTAAAAAGCATAAAGGGGATAGGAAGTTGGAAGAGATTCATGAGGTGGAGGTGGATCTGGGAGGAGTCAAAGGTAAATATGACCCAACAACAATGTTCAGAATTCTTGAAGAATTAACAAAAAAAATGTTTTTTTAAATAATATTTGTCCCAAAAATCTTGCCCTGACTATCCCAGATGCACCTCATTGGTTGCAGAATATCTCCTCAGCTACAGCCTGAGGTACTCCTAGTAGTTAACTATCTTGGTGGGAATAAAGTATCGATCATCACATTGATCATCACAAAGCTATGTTTGGCACATACACAGGGCATAGCAAGCTGGCTCTGTGATTCACTGCAAATCTTTAATGTACTTTCTCCTGGTTCAAGGTACTCTCAGCCTCTGTTCCCTGCTCACCATTCATCATCATTTGACCAAACCACCAGGTCAGTCCTCACAGGGAGCTCCTCAATGTCAGTCGGATGGACTAACTTCTCTCCAGAATGGGGTGTCTGGTGACCTCTGTTGCTGCAAACCTCCCCATCTTCCCATCAAGTCCTTCTTGTTACTTTAGCATCTTTTTCATTTAATGATACACACTTTAAGTAAGGTTGTATGCGTGATCATAGTTGTGTGATAATTTACCAGAAGCATGAACTACCTACAAAAAATGATTCCCTTCCCCACAGCAGCCATTAACTGACAATAGCTCTACAAGTAGATGTGGAGGACTCATGAGCTCCTCCTCCCATCCATGTTTGGATTTTGACTAGCTTCATCTTGAGCAGGTCTTGTGCAGTTGCTGTGAGTTCATGAACATAATAGGCATGCTATGTCCAGAAGACAACATGTCACAGCTCTGCCACTCATCACTGGCTCTAATATTCTTTCTGTTCTCATTACATCATCAAACTCTCTGAAAGCTAGCTACCCTACTTTGCTGAATAGATTTATATCAATTTTATACAAGCTAAAGTCATGTGACAGGAGGGAATCTCAATTGAAAAAAAGTGTCTCCTTAAGATAAGGCTGTAGGCAAGCCAATAGAGCATTTTTTAATTGTTGATTGATTTGGAAGGAAGGGTGGTGCCAGCCCTGGGCTGGTTGTCCTGGGTTCTATAAGAAAGCAGGCTGAGCAAGCTCATTATGAACCCTCTGGTCATTTATTAACAACAATAAGAAAGGTAGTGATAATATGCTTATGATGTATATCATGCATGACAAAGTACTCCTAATTTCCAAGATTTTCTTTTGTATTTTATTTTTCCATTTTTGAGACAGAACCTTGTTTTTATGCCCCCAAACTGGCCTTGAATTCAGTGCAATCTTCCTACTTAACAGGAGTATTACAGCGATCATAGGCAAGCACCACCATTCCCAGCATTGCTGGGTTCTTTGACAGTTGATTTATTGGTGTCAGTCCAAGCTCCTTAGTTTCTCCCTAAGTTGCCAAATGTATCGTTTATAAAACACAAGGTCCAAGGGGGAGAAAGGGTTCTTAAATGGTAATTGTAGTCACAATATTTTCTGTACATAGCATTGGCAAGATAGCACAGGGATGGTGCTTAATTCTCTTCTGCTGTTTCTTGGGAGGGCAGAAGTTATATCACCTGCAAGCCTAGAGTCACCTTAAGATGGCTGGCTGCCTTCATCTGCCATGCTAAAGAGGAATGAAATATCACCAGGATGCAGAGGAAGGACTGCTGTGCTAAAAGAACTGGGATGATCTGCCCCCGACATGCTGGAAATGCCTGCAGCTATAGGAAAACGCAAGATGCTTAATAGGTCAAAGAAAATCATGTTTCTAGGGTCACTCTTGGTTTTGAAAGCTGAATGTATCCTAATTGTATCCAGTTAACCCATATGACTTGGCCATGTCTCTCTTGCTGAGAAAATACTAGTGTTACCATACCAGGCAGTCGCCAGCATTAGGAGGGTACTCTCTGAAGCCCTGCTTCTGAGAATAAGGTCTTGAAGTATCCACTTGCAGCCTGGTGACCCTAGTATTCCCTCCTACCGGCCAGCAAGCTCTATGCGGATAAGGAATTAAATAAACAAGATGTGATCCAGGAGACAGCCATGTCTTCCTTATGCATATTCATTCCTGGGCATGAATAACATCTTTTCTGGAGTAAGCACTTATAATGTCCCCAGGAAAAATGACCAAGCCTGGAAACAGGGAGCATATGTTCTGATACCAAAGACAACTTGGGCACATGGGTGTGGTCCAGTGGGATAGGCAAGCCCATCAGAGTATGGCAATGCCACCATCTCATTTGTTTAGGCATTGTTTTGTAGAATTCAAGCATAATTAAGTAGCAATGATAAATAGCAATCAATAAACAACAAGTACCAACTTTATTTTCCTCCCAACAACCCTTTGTGTGCATGTACATGTGTGTTTCCTTGAAACATGGTCTCCTTGAACCCAAGAACTCAGACTGGCCTTAAATTCACTAGAAATGACTATGATTTTGAGCTTTAGATCATCTGCCTCTGTCTCCCAGGTCTTGAAATGGCATGTATGTGCCACCATGCTTGTCTCTACTTAATTTACATGCACAGTCTACATTGTTAACAAATTATGTAGTGGGACTGGGCATCACATAATCTCTTGTTCTCAACTTTCTGTGACTTTTTGTGATTTTTCTCTGTCATTTCAAAGAGAATGTTTTATAAGAGGTGAGAACTACACTCACTTACCTATAAGATTATATCTTTAGACTGTAGCTATAAATTATGATGGCTTATTAGAGTGATGCTTGTAGGTTCTCTTCCAAAATCCATGACTTCACTGAGTGGTTGGCTAGGTTTCCAGTACCAGGTATGGTGTCCATATTATTGATGGAAGTCTAAGCTGTTGGTTACTGCCAATAGGAGTGTTACTACAGCATCCTTACAGTTATCATGCCATGGTGGTTGATGTGGTTCATAGGCATCATGGCTGTAAAGTGTAAATTTCTGCATATGTCAGGTGATACAGACTGATCTAGGGTTTTGCTGATGCAGACTCACTTGGTGTTTTACTAAAGGCAAGACCCATGAGAGAACACATGATATTTGGAGAGAATAAACAGACAGTGACAGTGTGCTTGCATACCTGGCTTTGCAATGCTTCATTGACTCACGTCTGCATCTTCTCTGACCTTTGCTTGATTCATTGAGAGGTGCACAGCAGAGAACTTCTCCTGGTGTCCCACCTGGTCCTTGTTGCTCCAGCTGACTCGTGCCAGTTCAATGGAGCCCTGATGTTTTCTGCTAGATCATGCCACCGCTGCTAATTCATGTTTGCTATCCTGACACCACCAAACTGGACTGCTGGTATCCTCACAGAGATTGAAATCACCCCCAAAGAATTACTTCTAAACAAGTCCACATCCCCTTGTCCTATTTATCATCTTGTCTCCCCTGCCTTTGGACGGTGGACTAGAATGGGGCTCGAAGTGTTTGAGAACTCATATTAAAAATAAGTTTTAAAAATCTAAGCCTACACACCTGAGTAGGACTCTTGAAGCTTCCATAACAAGAGAAGAAAAAAGAAGGAGGGAGAAGAAAGGAAGGAAAAGCCAGAAAATGGGAAGTGTAGAGGAAGAAGGATGAATATGGAGATGAGGAAGAGGATGGAGAGAACAAGAGCAGTAGAAACACATATAAACAAAACAGAGGCAGCCATCCAAAGACACAGCCTTACCTCTAGTCAAGCTTTAAGCTACAGTCTTTCAAAGACACAATAAATACAGAGAAACCCTCAGAAAAAGGAAACAGTCACAAGGGGACTTAAGGAATATTCCTTCCTCAGCAGGGGATTGAACAAAGACAAGCTACTTGAACCCAGAACTACAAAATACATGGTATTTTAAGCCATGCAGTCAATTCAATGGCTTATTAACCAGAAACAGAATGATAGGACAGTTCCTGGGGTCAGGTGGGGGGTTACAACAAGTATTCCACTTCTGTGCCACAGTCTTTCTATTCTTCAGTTTTCTTTTCTTAGAATGGCCTTGATTGGTGCTGGTAACAGAAATTTCAATGTCACATGTCATTTCATCAAATCCAAAGTCAAGGCTTCCCATCACATTCTACTTTGACTGTTTCTTCTCTGGCTTTGGCTGCATAACACTTTGCTTTGGCAAACCTCAGAAGCAAATGTGGCGCTCGAAGGGAGCATGTGCTATTTCCTGGTGATGAATGCAATCTCTAGTACAGAGCAGTGTATTGTTCAATAAAGAGTATCGATCCAAGAATTCCACAAACTGGAGTCTAGTGTGGTTTTGAGCAATGACAGCCTTCCTGAGCTATAGTCTCTTGCCTAAGGTGGGACTCATCTTTGCCTTTCAGAGATTTAAGCTAAATACTAAGTACAAAATATACCCCAGAGATTCAACATCTCTATTATTATTCTTATGCACAGAAATCACTTATATTAATACAATGAAAGTGCAGTCATAAAAGTAGAAATCTAGACATACTTCCTGCACTTAAAGATAATGATCTCAGTAAGATGTGAAGGTAGTGTAAAAATTATTTGTGTATATAGAAAGCAAAGTTATATTCTTCAGAAATTAATTCCTTAAAATAAAGTTCAGTGTAGGATTTTTAGAGGGAGAAATATTCAGGACTTCCAAGCTAGAAGTTTATAGATTTGATTACATAACCTAGACACTGTTTGTTGATAGGATATTCTCTTAACAGTTCAAGTGAGTGTTAATATGATGAACTGGGAGCAGAAGATCTTAGAATATAAGAATACTCAGAGAAGATACTGTGGCCCTGACAAAATTTATAGATTTGATTACTTAGTCAAACCTAAGTGAAACATAATAGTAGAATGTAAAGGAACTTGACCAAAAAATAATGCTGCCAAGAGCTGATTCACTAGACTGGGGTATCTATTTATTAATTTTAATTATATGCATATGTGGGTATTTATGGAGGAAACACATAGGCTTTAGTGCAGAAGACATCTATTCCCTGGAACAACAGTTATAAACATTTGTAGCCATTTGACGTGGGCACTTTGAACTGAATATGATCTTCTGGAAGATCAATTCCCATTCTTCATTGCTGAGCTATCCCTCCAATGCCACCGTGGATGGCAGACTTTTAGGTGAAGGGAGTGAGATAGGACATTGTTTGTTGGTAGGGCATTCTCTTAACAGCTCAAGTGGGTGTCAATAGCTGCATATGATGGATGGACAGGGAGCAGAATAAGATGCTAAAATATAAGAATGTTCAGTGAAGATACTGTGGTCCTGATCATTGTCAGTAGAAAGAGTAATTAATAATAACAAAACCAAAAATGGTAATTACAATAATAAATTCTTGAAAAGTGGGAGTCTAACAATGAAATGTCCTAAAAGTTAGTTTTTGACAACGAATATTAACATCCTATACTAGGAAAATGAATAAAGCAATTAATTTAACAAGATGGACCCTTATCCTTACCTTCTAAAACCTGGCATTAAAAGGGTACTACCAACATACACTTAGGGAGCTGGAGCAGGAGGACCGATCTGGAGGCCAGCTAGGGCTCCATAACTAGGGGGAAGAAGAGAGGGAGGAAGGAGAGGAGGAGGAGGAGGATGGATGGATGGATGGATGGATAGCAGTGCTTCTGGATATAGAAAATAAAGTCCTTCAAAAGCAATCCTAGGCTTTCAGCACTAGAAGAACATGTTTCCTTTCTTACAAGAAAGGCTTACACTATTTATTTGTATCTTGGTCCAGGGAAATGAGTAATAGGGACTTGCCAGTGAAATTCTTTCCTGACTACTCAACAGATTATATTTCCCACTTGGGGAAAAAAACCCTGAAAATCCTGAAGGAGCCATGGAGTCAGGAGATGGAGGATCTGCCTTGTCTAGCAAACTGCCGCAACTTAGTGTTGATTGTTGTAGAATTCCTCATCTGAAAATGTCTCCAATGGCCTCAAAGATGTGTGTAGTCATGTGTGACTTAGGAATGGGTCCTCTCTTGGCCCTCCATCAGGATTCCTTCCCAGATTCCCTCCCATACTGGGCTTCCTCAAATGCACACTTAGGTTAAAACCACAAAATGTCTGAAAAGCTCTCCCTGAGAATGAAACTGTCATCTTTCTCAGGGCTGCTGTTTCGTAGCTCAGGATCCCTTCCCCACTCATCTATCACAACCATGAGTGACTCCTCTCAGACCCTGTGACCATGAAGGATTGGTGGTTTGGGAGCGTGGATTGTATGTGCATGCATTATAACCCAGAAGCGGTGCTGGTCCCCCATCCTGTGGCAAATCTAGTAGAATAGAAACCAAGGATCTGGTTTGAGACTAAGAGTCACAAGAAGGCTGGGAAATTACCAGTTTCTGAAGAGGTGATTCCCATGAGCATAAAATGATAACCATGTCCCTGACTTCTCTTCTCTATATAACTCCAAATATAGAATGAAGAGTCATCAGAAGTTGTTGGTAAAAGGAGTTGGAATCTGGTCATAGTCAGCATAGGAAGACAAGGAGGGTCTTTTTAAGAGGTGACAAACAAAGGCCTGGGTGGGGTGACAAGGCTTAGGGAAAAAGGTAGCTCTAAAGGAAAAGGTAACAATAAGCTTTGCCATACTTACTTACCCCAGTAAGCACATAGCCATTAGCTCGGCACAGTCCCTGAAAGTCTTGCATTCATCAAAATGCAATTATTCAAACCTAGAATTTTTTTCTTGCCTTTAAAATCCACACTGAATCTTGATAGTAGTAGAAGCCCTCTACAAGCCATTTAGTCCCATTAGAGACTTGTGAAATTGGGAGGAAATGTCATTCATGGGCATATGACAAAGCACGAACAAAATTCCTCTCCCTGAAAGTACAATGTCCTAGAAGCAGCAATCTAATCATGTGATGATCCATGGTGGGTTTCAGAAAACCTTTCCCTCCCCTGGGTCCCACTTCTAAAGTCACCTAGCCTTAGGGTTTAGGACAAAATTTCTGCAAGCAAGACCATCACGACTTCATAAATGTGAAGATCTCAGGAAAATCCACGGATTCCTCACATGCAGCTGGCAATGCCACAGAGTCGGAGCACAGTTTTCTCTCTGCTTCCTTGATTTCCCCCACTCGGAGAGCAGTGGCTTCATTTATTCAGTATGTCACATTCCTGGGCAGGACTGGCTCACATACATACGTACATTTGAAATGCCACGAAATTCCGAAGCCCAGAGACCAAGAATCTGATCTTTTCCAAGTTTACCTGTGTTTCTCTAAGTAGATACTTCCTCCTTGATAGTAATGAATTTGGGGACATTAGGAGCATACTATGTCAGGCAGGTGTCTAAAAGGAACCTGGGGAAGGCAGAGGATTAACCACCAACGGAAATTCAGTTTCAACAGCTTTCATTAACCCTGCGAGTGATTATAACCACTACCTTTGAATTAAGAAAAAAGAATCAAGCTTTCCCCCACCTCCCCGTACCACTGAACTGATCTTTCAGAAGGAAAACTGTTAGAGCACCTGTATATATGTCTCATGTGGCTTTTGTTACCAACCTCGGTCCTCAATGTAATCATATTTCTTTTTAATTTTTCTTCCTGCCAGAGGTTAAGAGATTTCTTTTGCTCGAAATGCTTTCTGTTTCTAAGAGTCAGCACTGGATCTCATGTCATCATATACAAGCTACTATTTTCTTACCAGTCTACAGTGAAGACTGCAGACAGTTGGTGAGGCAAAGCTAATTGGAGGTCATGAAGAGACCGCAGGCATAGGGCTTGGAAGATGCAATACAGTGACCCAATCATTTAACTTCTTTGCAATCTATTCTGTTTAGTCAATATTTATGGACAATATTATGTGTGCTGGACATTGTGGTAGCTCTAGTGGCAGTGAGGCAAATGAGTCACTGCCTTCTTCAGAGAGCTTACGACTCTTGTGAATCCAATTGGGCTTGGTGTCTATGAAAGTACAATGTCCTAGAAGCAGCAATCTAATCATGTGATGATCCATGGTGGGTTTCAGAAAACCTTTCCCTCCCTCTCCCTCCCTCCCTCCCTCCCTCCCTCTCATCTTCCTTCCTCCCTCCCTTCTTTCTTTCCTTCCTTCCTTCCTTCCTTCCTTCCCTCCTTCCTACTTTCCTTTCTTCCTTCCATTTCCTCTCTCCTCCTCCCCTTTCTCCTTCTGTTGAAGTGGGGTCTCTCTGTGTTGCTCAAGTTCACCTTAAATGCTTTAGTTCAAGTTATCCTTCTACCTTCAGTTTTCAAAGTAGGAGGAACTACGTCTGTGTGCTGTTATCCTCATCTTTTTAGGAAATGTTTTTCAAAAAAAAAAATGGTATCTAGCCTGGATATTTAGCTCCATGATAGAGTTCTTGCCTGTTAAAGATGAGAGTCTTGGTTTGCTGTACATTACTGCAAACAAACAACTAAATGTAACTTAGTAACCCAGCACACTCTGTGAAATAAAGAACCTGAAATAAGTAAGTCTCATGTCTCTCCCAGATTTTTTATAGCTCTGAAAAAATTCAGTAATTTCATCGATAGTACAGCAAATCATGAAGATCAGGAAATTGCACCCTAGGTAGAATGGTGATCAGCAAAATGTAGTAATTTCACAGAATATAACCCCACAGATATTCTCTCTCCCCCACCCCCATGAAATCATGTCAATCTTTCAACAAGTGAACAATAAATCAACTTTAAAAGTCTTGTGACAATGGAGTTTGGTGGTGTTGACTTGTAATCCCAGCACTAGGAAGGCTGAGGCAGGAGGATTTGAGAGTCCAAGTCATCATTCACTACATAGCAAGATACTGTCTCAAACAAAATAGTCCTCTACCAGTCTGGATGCTAACAGAAAAGTGAAAATACTCTGTTTGCTATCAAGGAATCTCTAGCATGTTGTGATGGTTTGTATATTCTTGGGCCAGGGAGTGGCACCATTTGCAGGTGTGACCTGGTTAGAGTAGGTGTGTCCCTGTGAGTATGGGCTTAAGGTCCTCACCCTAGTTGCCTGGAGGTCAGTCTTCCACTAGCAGCCTTTGGATGAAGACTTAGAACTCTCAGCTCTGCCTGTGCCATGCCTGTCTCGATACTGCCATGCTCCCACCTTGATGATAATGAACTGAACCGCTGAACCTGTAAGCCAGCCCCAATTAAATGTTGTTTTTATAAGCCTTGCCTTGGTCATGGTGTCTGTTCACAGCAGTAAAACCCTAACTAAGACACATGTAAAGGGAGATTTGGATACAGGAAAGGCAGAGTTAGGGTACCTTAAGTGCAAACCAAGGCACAGTGCAGAGTACAAAAGGAGGGAGGTACAAAGCTGAGGTTGCTGGTGCACATCTATAAGCCCAGGGATGGGAGGGGGAGAGGCAGGCGTTGAAGGCCATCTCTAGCTACATAGTGGGTGTGAGGGCAGCCTAGGCTACAGGTAACTGTGGGGAAGCAGGAGGATAAATAAGAGGGATGGGGGAGGCAAGGAGTTAACTAAAGAAAGGAAAACATCTATCTTCTGGAACCACTGAAACAGGCTTGATAATGTATCTAGTTGGAGATTATCAGGGGTCAGAGGGATAAGAGGAAAGAACATTCTATGTAAAGCAAACATCTTGAACAAGGACAGGAAAGCAAAAAGCATTTTAGGAGATCATAAACAAATCAGATGTCAGCTTCAAAAAGTAATAATAATTATTGGCAGTAATAACTTAAGCATTAGTCATCACATGGCCTCCTGCATGCCCGGTCTAATCTTCTATGGCTGCTGAGATATGAGTACCATTCCTGTATTTCAGCTTAGAAAGCTAAGGATTAACATACTCGGCTGACACTTTAGCTAGGTATTTCTAATTCCAGAGTCTACTCTCCTAACTCCCATGTACTTACTCGATATTCTTTGGGAAATGTGTGCCTAACTCAAGATATAACATGAGAAACTTTGTTAGAAGAAAAGTTTGACTCTCACACAGAAATACAGAAAGTGACTTTGAGCAGGGAAAGATAGGAGAGAGGGGGATCTTTGACCTGGATGCTTTGGTAATGACACAGATGCAAGAATAATACATGGGTTAGCCTGCTTCATGGTGCATACTTTTAATTCCAGCATTTGAGAGACAGAAACTGTAATCTCTGATTAAAAGGAGAGCCTGATCTATATAGTAAGTTCCAAGATAGCCATAGTTAGATAAAGGAGCAATGTCTCATAGGAGGAGGAGGAAGAGGAGAAGAAAAAAGAGGAGGAGGAGGGAGAGGAGAAAAAGAGGAAGAGGAGAAGAAAAAAGAGAAGGAGGGAGAGGAAGAAGAAGAGGAAGATGAAATAGAAAGGAAAGAAAAAATTTTCTTCTGATGCAAGAGCCAAAATGAGACATGAGAAAAATTACTGGGGAAATCTCCAACACTTACATAAAAATCACGACATAATGCCAGGCCCTATAACCCAGCAGAGGGAGGTGGAGATGGGAGAATTCTCACAGCTCACGGGCCAACCTGTCTAGCCAACAGGTGAGAGCTGAGTTTAATAGGAAAACCAAGTCTTAAAAAAATTCAAGTGGAGAGCAATAGATGAAAACATCCAGTGTCTACTTTTGATCACATGTGCATATAAGGGTGTACACAGTCAGACACTCAAATTCACCATATGGGAGAGAGAGGGGGAGAAGTAGAGGGGGAGAGAGAGCATAGAGGAAGGCAGGATCACTGGGAGCTGGCTAGCAGCTCCTCATGGTGAGAGAGAGGAGAGTAAGTAGCTTCAAGGGCTTGTGTTCAGTAGCTGGAAAGGAACCATTGCTAGGCCACCTCCATTTGCTTCCGTCCAGTCCTTCAGATTTATAAACAAAGACAAAGTATTCTCTCTTTTTCCCCCCCCTCTAAAGTATGACTCTTATCATTGTTCATGTTTCCTCGTCTTGGCATTGAATAATAATCAACTGAAACTCTTGTCAATGTCTAAGAAATGTACTGCAAGTTTTATTACAGGAGACATGAACAGGCAACATCTTCTTCTACAGAATCTCTGTCCTTGTCTGTTGTTTCCAAGAAACACTGTATATAAACGAAGCTCAGTAAGATGCTCTAAAATACAAAGTAAGCTTACCACAATTTCAGTCGGTCCTGGCAGGAGACATCTGCCCCTACCCTACTTTTGAAAAAGGATTCTGGAGTCACGAGTTAAGTGTATAATAGGATAATTCTCAGAACTAAACTGAAGGGCAGGTGTTGTGACTAATGAAAATAATAGGAAGATGGCAAATTCAAGGTAGCCGAGGCTACATGGTGAGACTCTGCCTAAAATAAAATAAATGAAAATATTAACTAAAGTGGAAAGTTTAAGACACAGATTCACAGAATGGCTGCTAGACCTGTCTGCCTGCTGACATTTGATGTGGCTCTAAGTACCCGGTGGAACCTCAGAATCACAGTGAGGGAATGAAAGCATTCTGTCCTTCAGATTGAATGACTTTAGTGATTCATATTTGCATGGGGGGAATTTGTACAGCCACCAGCCTCATTAACCTCATATACCAAGGTGATTAATGTTACATTTTCCAGAACTCTTGGCCTTGCCAATAAAATTCATCATTGAATACCTGAATTAAAAAAAAAAAAAAGAAAAGAAAAAAGTCCCACTGGCAAAGCTTGGTCCTAACAGTGGAAGACTCCTGGTGTTGATGCCAATATCCCCAGGGCTCAATACCATTCTGTCTTTGCAATAACTCCCAAGTTAAACAAATTGCCAAAGAGTTATAAGCTTCTTATTAGTTGGATGGATCCCTCTGATTGCCCTGCCGGCTTTCTTTTGCTGCACACATGTTGGTGAGCTCCATGGGTAATTCATGTGCCTGCAAGTTCCCTCTGCCACTGAAGGAACTCTGGCATTTCTGCTTCTGTGATCTATGATCTATGATCTCCACTCCCTCTCGCCTTCACTTTGAACTGAGCTGCTGTGTTAGGCAACCCCACTACCTACCACCTAACAAGCTGAGACGTGAGTCTTCACTAGATTACGACACATGAGTTTTATCCCAGGCTAACCAGTAGCACCAGTATTCAAAGCACAGTGGGATGATCGCAGCGACCCAGATGGAGTAGCCAGTACCAAGTGCACTGTGTCAACAGAGGATAGATGGTGACAGCAGGGAATCATGGGAGTTTGAACAAGAATTACTGAGGAGAATCAGAGCTAGGGAGTAACACTGACTCCCCAGAAACTGAAATGAAAGTGGATCCCATTTCAAACCAGGAAAGACCAATCAGATGGCTCCAATTCGTACGTTAATGTCTAACTAGATCTCATTTTGTGTTTGTGTGGAAGGCTGAGTACCCTATCAACTTTTATTTTCTTGTGGATCACGTTATAAGGTCTGTGTGGTGAGTTCATTATAAGAAAAGAAAATGATCTACCAAACTCTCTTCCTGAACTTAACTAAAAACAAAATAATCTTTTTTTAATTTTTAAAATTTTTGTGCTCTAAGTGTTTTACCTGTTGCAAGCTCCTTGAAGGGAATTACGTAACGAGCACTCTGTTTTGCCTTCCTTGGGAAGCATCTATACACTGGCTCCTCTCTTCTCTAAGTAAGTCAAGATTTATACAGAGACCGAATGGCTAGTGTTCATATGCTATTTCTAGCGACTTAATCCTCCTACCTGAGATTAGAAGAAACAATCTTATTATTAACGGCAGTCAAAGGTTTATGGAGAAAACCTGAGTCTACCGGATATCCATAATTCCATTTTTCCTTCTTAGCAGTTATCTTCATTAATCTATAGATTTCCCTCGACAAATAAATAAGGTCATCTGAGGGTGGGCAGAGGAGTAGAAAGAAAGAAGGGGAGAAAGGGTAGGGACCATGTGCCCCCACAAGGTGCACTGAAAGCAATCAGCTCTGTCACTCAGTTTCGAAATGAGACACAACAAACTCAAAGTTGGACATTGTTCAGGGACCAGTGGAAGCCAGGACTTCTCTGCCTTTGTCACAAAGATCTCTCTGATTTAGAATCAAAGGATAGTTCCCCAGCTGCCCCTGAGATCTTGCTCTATTTCCACCACGTCAAGAAGAAAAAGATAAGTGAATGTTCATCTGAGAATCTATGGGTAGCAAGGAAGACTTACTCCTCTCACTCCTTAATTCCTAGCATTGCTTTATTAGCCAGACAAAGCTGTCGCAATGTTCTTTTCCCATTTTGTTATCGATACTTGGGAACCCAAAAAGAGATCTTAACTAAAAACAAAATAATCTTTTTTATATTTTTTTAATTTTTGTGCTCTAAGTGTTTGACCTGCATTTTCCTAAGTGTGCCACATATGTGCCTAATCTCTTTGGAGGTCAAAAAGAGGGCAATGGATCCCCTATAAATGGAGTTACAGACTTCCAGATTGGGGTGAGCTACCATATAAGTGCTGACACCTGAGCCTACATTCTCTATAAGAACAGTGAGTGATCTTAACTATTGACTACCTTTTTAGCCCAACCAAAATTATCTTTAACAACCATGCTGGAAACGTTAGCTCAAGCTTTATCCATGTGTATCATATTTTTCTCCAAGGCATTCTTAAGAGGTTCATTAATTCCAATCAACATTACTAGTCTTTTGTATCTCTTTGTTTTTCTTTCCCATCAACGTGTCTTATTTCACCAATAGTCTTCTCTATACAGACAATCAAACATGATGGAAGACACACAGTATGGAAAAGGCAAGGGTCACACGGAAGAAAACCCAAGGTTTTCATGTTGCAGATGAAAACATTTCACGTTGATTCATAGTTCTTGCCCTTCATATAAGGTGGGAGATGTGACTGATGATTGATGTGGTCTTTTCCCAACTCACACACATTATCCCTGTACATTTTAACCTGAGAGTAAGTTCAAATAGCATGTTTACTTTCTTCGATGAAGAATGGAGCAACACCCACCAACATCTTAACAATTGTCAAAATATTAAGCCTCTTATTTTTTCTGAGCATTGCTGGACTCATAAGAAAACAGCCTCTTAGACATAAACCAAACAACAAACTTTTAAAATGTAATCGGTCCTAGGTTTACTGACTCGTGTCGTTAATCTCTGCATTTTTTGGAGCCAAAGGCAAGAGGACTGTGAGTTCTAGGCTAGCCTGAGCTATACAGTGAGTCAGTTCCAGATTAGCCTGGGCAACGGAGTAAAACTTTTTCAAAAAAAAAAACCAAAAACACAATAACAACAAAAAATCCAAATAAAATAAAATAAAATAGGGTCAGAGTTTCACTGTAATATGAGACATTAATGTTAAGAAATCTGAGCTGAGGCCCACCAGAATTCTGTATTATCTTTTCATCTTTGCTCTGAATCTAAAAGGTCTCTAAAATGCAAAATTTACTCAAGAAATGAGGTAGGGTTGGGAGGTGAGGATAAGGAACTTGGGGCCATGGGGGTCATTAAAAAGCTGGCTTCCAACCTGTGGTCTTACAGGCGAAATGGTAACCAGAGGAAATCCTGCTTACACTCCACAGGTATCCATCCTGTGGGTAATAAAAAGAGAAATATCTAGATTACACATATCTCTAGAGAACAGAGGTTCCCCAACATCTCTGCTGAGCAAGACCAACCTAAATGATTTGTGTACTGAGGCACATTCTATCTCTGTAAATTATCTTCAGGAGCCCTTTCATTCGCTCAATCAATGGTCATTGAGTTCTTTCCAGTTAGACATTGTTAGAATTGGTAAGCCATCCTTCTCCATCAACAAATACAGCTTAGGCATGGAGTCAAATCTCAGAAGTTACATCCAGAAAAGGTGGATGATATCTATGAATCTCCCTGGTGAGTATGTGCTTAATCTCTTATTTAAATTGGAAGGCTTACTGGAGAGATGAAAAGGGGACCACAAAAACTAAAGGCAGCTCTATCAGTTCTATGCAAAAAAACTTAATGTGGCTTGGTGCAAGCCAAGATTAAATGTGACTGGGTGCTTTTATATATGAAAAAATATACATACATACATACATACATACATACATACATACATACATACATAATGTAAAGTATAAAAACTTGCAAAACTATTTTGTCAGCCCCTTGAAATAACTAGCATTGTGTTGAGCTAAAAGATAGTTTTGAAGACTTTGTGGAGAATTAAGCTTATTTGTTATACTTTCAAGTCAGGCAGAAAAAAATGAAAAGCCGTTAGTCAACATTGTCTTAGAAGATAAAGCTTTAAGATAACAGCATCTCTGGGTCAATGGCAAGCTTCAAGAATTGATTGACAACTCTCTTCTGAATTTCAAGTGCAAATTACATACCCAGCACCAACCCAGTCGCTGGGTTAGACACGCCTCAGGGAAGGGGTTTATTCCAGGGTCCTGTTGATGGGGGGCTCCATCCCTTTAAGAGTCAAACAGTTACATCGTTACATCGGCAGTATTGAATTTAATGGACAGAAAGAATAAAAGACAAAAGTAGAGTATGTCACACAGAGAGAAATGAACTCCAGAAAATCCGAGCAGTTGTGATTCTTTGGTGTTTGATTTGTTAGATTGTCTTTCACATTTTCACAACATGGGGAGCCAATTCTATGCCTCTGTACTGCAGAAAAAAAGTTCCAGAACAAAAACCACAATTTCAGCCTTGAGGAAAGGAGCCAGAGCTCCCGGGAGAGGCTTGTCTTGGTCTGAGCACTGAGGCCTCAGTTGCTAATCATGAGCCACAGAGTGAAAGGGGGACTCAACTATAGCCCTGGAGATGGTGTGTCTTCCACCCTACGACTGTGCTCTACAATGCCCTGAAATATCATTCCAAATAACATTAATATCTGCAATCTCTACAAAGTCAACTGAAAGACCTTTCTGGAATGTAGTTGAGGAAGGGGAGATGGTGCACACTGGATGCTTCTAGCCCCAAGTGTCTTCCCTATATTAAAAGCCCCAATCCTTGAGGAATACTCCATGAACACACACACCTGTCGAAAATTGTTGAGCAACTGGATCTTGGTATTGGAAGGATGAAAAGCTGTGGTTCCTCTCCACAATTAAAGAGAGATGAGCAAAAGAGACAATAACAGTTGACTATGCGCGTATGGTGGTACATGCCTAGGATCCCTGCACTTGGGAGGCTGAACCAAGACCATGAGTTCTGAACTAGCCTTGCATACATAGCAGCCAGAGTTTTCTTCTAAGATATTTCAATTTTCTTTATAACTGAATAATACTTCACTATGAATTTGTACCATCTGTTCATTGTCTATTCTCTGTTGATGGGCATCTGAGCTCCTTCCTCTTCCTTGCTATTGTGGATAGAGCAGCAACACATAAGGATGCATATGTACCTTTGTGGTAAGATGTAGAGTTCTTCGAGTGAACATCCAGGAGGGGCAGAACTGGGTCATAGGGTAGTTTTAGTGTTTTGAGGGACCTCCAAACTGAATCCCATAATGACTACTATTAATTTGCACTCCCACCAGCAGTGAACAAGAATTGCCCTTTTCCGACATCCAATGGGATATTATTCAACTATAAAGAGACAGTCCCTGACAAATACAGAAGTGGACGCTCACAACCATCTATAGGGCAGAACACAGGGTCCCCAATGTAGGAGCTAAAGAGTACCCAAGAGCTGTAGGGGTCTGCGACCCTATAGATGGAAAAACAATATGAACTAATCAGAACCCCCAGAGCTCATGTCTCTAGCTGCATATGTATTAGAAGATGGCCTAGTTGGCCACTATTCAGGAGGAAAGGCCCCTGGTCTAACAATGTTTATATGCCCCAGTACAGGGGAATGCCAGGGCCAAATAGTGGGAGGGAGAGGGTAGGGGAGCAGGGCGGGCGGGGGGGGGGGTGTATCGTGGACTTTTGGGATAACACTTGAAATGTAAATGAAGAATTTCTCTAATTAAAAAAAAAAAGATAACTAAAATCATGAAATTCACAGGAAAACAGATGGACCTTGAATGTATAATCCTAAGTGAATGTCCCAAGCTCAGGAAAAAACAAAAACAAAGAGCTGCATGCTCTCCCTCGTCTGTGGATTCCAGCCTATAGTATCCTTGCATATATGTAAATACGGGTAAAGTATAGCATTTAGGAAAGAGATCAAGAGAAGGTAATATTAGGTAACAAGGAAGGAGGGGATGCAGGCAAAAAGAGTCATGAAAGAGGATATAAAGCTTTTCTTCTAGTTTCTGGGCCTGTCATTGTTGCCCACCCTCTCCCACCCCACCTCCAAGGAGGGAAATATGTGAATTTAACTGTCTGCATATTAAAGTAGCATTTTTGCATTCCAAGAGAATCTGACCTGTTAATCTTGTGATTGTGAAAACCTAGATTGCTTTTTAATTCCATTGATCATTAGCGCAATAGGAACCAGACATGATGACTCGCTGAATACATTTATTACATTGGCCCATTTAGAAAATGTTGAGGGTTTTGTTTCTGTTGTTGTGATTGTGTTCTGGTGGGAGGGGATTTGGAACCTGAGATTTATACCTTTTTCCTTGTGATTAAGTCTATATCAAGTCATTCCATTATAGTGTTATTTTAATATGTAAGCTATACTCTATACCTAAAGTAAAATGTGGTTTTGACTTTTTTAAAAAATAATTTTTTTAAGAGAAGGAAGGGGTGAAGGGAAAGGTAGCAAAAGAAAGGAAAGGGAAAAGATATTAATCACAGCCAGGTCTGGTAGAACAATCAGTAATCCAGGTAGTTGAGACCCTGAGTCAAGAGGATCACTAGTTCATGGGAACCCTTGGCTATAGAGTAAGTTAAAGACAGCAACTCAATAAAATCCTGTGTCCAAATAAACAGTAAAAAGAGGTCTGAGGCTATAACTCAATGGTGGACCAGTTGCCTGGCTCACATGAAGCCTTATGGTCAATCTCCGGTACAAAGAAGAAAAGAAAGGAAGGAGAGAAGAGAGAAAGGGAGGGAGAGAGGGAGAGAGGGAAGGAGGAAAAGAAGAAGGAAGGAAGGAAGGAAGGAAGGAAGGAAGGAAGGAAGGAAGGAAGGAAGGAAGGAAGGAAGGTTAACTATTTAATCCAAGTGTTACATGACTAAGAGGCTTCTTCTGAAAGAAAGACTCAAAGAGTCCATAAAAAGAATCTACTGTTCTACCAAGGAGCTGTGAAGGATAGGTAACCCAAGAGACATATGATTAGACACAAAGAGAAAGATCTAATGGATGGCTGAGGAGGAGAAGCCAGCAGGGCTTGTCTGTTCAGATTCTTCTTAGCCTTCCTGTTGAGAATTCCTTCCTCCTGGGTATAAGGCCAAATCCCTCTGCAATGAGGGTCCTGTATCCTACTGCAGGACAAAGGTGGGTCAGAGAATTTCCTTATGACTGACCTCTACCCAGAGAGGTTCTGGAAGGTCAAGTAGCATTTCTGGTGGTTGCGACTTGCTTTGGGGAAGAGGGATTCTAGTTCCTGTGACTCACGAGTTCTGGCTTCCATGGCTTGCTGCAGGGGAAAAGGACAGGAAGTAGGAGGGGAGGAAAAGGCTGCTTTTGACAGTGCTTCTCAGGCCTTGCAGTCTTGAGTGAGTACGTGACAGGCAGTGACCCAAAGTGACACACTTTTAAGTATCATACTCTGAGTCCCCACAACAGCTGGCATGATTCCCACTGTGGCTGATAGTGCCCCTGGGGTAGGGTGGCTTTGGTTCTCCTTCTCCTGGAGACGTTTGGCGATTTATGGTAGAAGCTTTGGTCATTCCTACTATTGGCACCCAGGCACACTGTTAAGCTTTTTTGTGCAGACAGCTCTCCATGTGAGAAATAAACGTGGCTCCAGCGAAAAAGTGCCACGAATTTAAAATCTCGCCCTATCAGATTTAAAATGACAATTCAACACCGGTTGTTCAAATGTAAAGACAGGGCAAGAAACACTACTGCCAAAAACTAGAGACCTGGAAACTTTTTCATAACATGTGGATATGAGATATTTTCATCTGGGATTCCACTAACAAATAAGTTAGATGCCTACTACATCCTCAGCTTTGTGCTAGACACAGGCAAGAATTCAAAGCTATACTAAGAGGCATCAGCATCAAAGAAGTGGCTTTGGGATTAAGAGTGTTTGCTGTACAACAATAAGAACCCAAGTTCAAGTCCCAGCATCCATGGAACAAGCCAGTCATTGTCTCCCACACACCTCAACCTCAGTACTGGAGGGAGATCGTAGGATCATAGCCCTGCAAGCTGCCATCCTAGAACACGAGCTTCAAGGTCAAGGAGAGACCCTGCCTCAAAGAAATAAGGTAGGAAGTAATCAAGGAAGACAGTCAATTTCCCAACCCCCTCTGGTCTCTACACGCACATACACACGGGAACATCTATATATTACACATGTATACACCATACTCACACATACAAACAAAAGAACTAAAGATCAAAATGAGAAAGAGAGAGAGAGAGAGAGAAGAAAGAAAAAACTAAAAAATGGAAAGGACACATACACACTTATAAAATTAAACTGCAATATAGAAAACTAATAACCAAATTAGCAAAGCATGCATTTAGTTAAATACAAAAATTAGGAAGCTAATGCTTATGTAAGGCACAAGTA
The DNA here is from genome assembly GCA_902729485.2 of Mus minutoides. NCBI lineage: Eukaryota > Metazoa > Chordata > Mammalia > Rodentia > Muridae > Mus > Mus minutoides. The sequence continues at coordinate 1,235,723 of LR753317.1, read as the reverse complement.
TTTAGGACAGTCAAAAGCTTAATGAGTCGGGGAATGGTGCTTTACACCTGTCAATCCAGCACTTGAAGTGTGGAGGCAGGAGAATCAAGATTTTAAGTTCATTCTCAGCTATATAAAATTCACAATGTTTGAGGCCAGCCTGGACCACATGAGACCCTACCTCAGAAAAAACGTAATAGCAAGTAAGTTTAATAATTGTTCACTAATTTTTTTGAGGAGAACATTAAACTGGTTTTAAAAAAAAAACACCTTTTTAGTATTACTTCCAACCCTACAAATTCAATATACAGGACTTCTTTCTGCAAAGCCACTAGACACCTCCCAAGAGATCAAATTAGGAAGTGGTGGCAGCACAGGCCTTTAATCCCAGCACTCTGGGGCAGGGGGCAGAGGCAGGCAAATTTCTGTGAGTTCAAGGCCAGTCTGATCTACATAGTGAGTTCCAGGACAACAGAGAAACACTGTGTCAAAAAAATAAAAGAATAAAATAAAATATAGGGAGAGTCCCAGGACAGTGTGTGGACAGGGAAATGATGTCCTCCGGTCTTAATCGGATTTTTTTAATGGTGCTAGAAAGAAGTGGCAAATTTGGTGACTAACGGGATGTGCTTTCAAATTAGACATTGTACACTTCTCTATTTAACCTTCATTCGGTTCAAAGGCAGCCACACCCATGAAATCTCAGCAATAGGGTTACTTAAGCCAGACCCGAATACCAGTTTATATGCCGACATGAATGGCATAAATCTCATGCGACTCCACTCTTAGATGAAGAGCTACAGGCCATTAACAACTACTGAAAGAAGAAGAATTAGTCTTTCCCAGTAGTGAGCCCCCTACTTGGTTTCTTGATTACCAACCGCTCAGCCTGAAAAGCATATCATACAAGCAACACTAAATGGACTCACATCGCTGTTATATGTGCATTCATATATACATATAACAATAACAATTAAATAAAAAGAGACTATTAATTTGAGAGGGGTGACACAGGGCAGACTGGGGAGGAAAGGGAAGAAGAGATGATGTAATTATATTTTAATTATATATAAAAAGGTGGAAAAACGAAACATTCAGTCTTCTGAATTCCAAATAGTGAAAGGAACCAAAGCTAAAAATTAGACACAGAAGAGAGAGCTGATTTGAGTGGGAAAGGATCTCCCATGGCTCAGCAAACCTATTGAACATACTTACTGAATATGGAGCTTAAACAGCATTTGCACATTTGCAACTGATCCTTTCCTCCTTGCCGGATGAATTTTGTGACTGTAATTGCTCCACATGGGTAGGTATCCGAACTTTATAGCAGGGCTGGGGATGCAGTTCAGTAGTAGAGCACTCGCCTAGCTTATGTGTAATCCTGGGTTCAATGCCCAGTACCTGAGAAAGAATTAGAGCAAATAGAACCTTCACTCAAGCGAAATGAAGCTGCTGGTTTCCTTTGGAAATAAATGTCTTTACCAGGCAAAGCTGATCTGGACTGGTGAAATGTGTAATGACTGCTCAGATATAAGGAATGTAATGGGCCAGGGATGGTCGTCGGTTGCTCTGTGTCTTACCTGACCGACATTGCTCTTAAATGGAAGATTATGAACCAAATCCAGGAAGTTCAGGATCTTTGCAGTGGCATTGCATTGGTGCCGGTCCTTGGGGCTGTTACTCATCCATCAACAAGGAAAGGAGTGAAAACCCAATACGGCATATCTATGCGGAGGAAGTCCTTGGCCTTTTTCATTGCCTGAAGCTGGCCCATGATGGCAACCATACCACAGATCAGATACTGGCCAAAGCTGCCTCTGAGATGCGTCTTGGCTGCTGACTGCCTAGCACAGGGTTATTTCTTGTTTGCCCACTTAAACTCGCCAGGAAAATGGAAACAATCGCTTGGCTCATGAGCAAACACTGTAAGTGGTGGTGGTCAACAGCTGCTATCTCTCAGCTATGCTAGAAGAAGGAGATGGCAAGAAAGAAGAAGGACATGCAGTATGCAAGGGCCTCTCTGTCAGTCCCCCCCCCCACCCAGGGAATGCCAGTGCTGCAAGATGAATGTCACAAGATTAGGACCCCAGAAACCTATACCCTTTAATTGACAGTACTTTAAGATGAACAAATTTTAATGAGAGTAATCAGATTTAGTTGCACCTTGAAACATAGTTTTTTGTCATTTGAAAACTGCCAAAAAGAACCACAAAATTAAAAGGTTTAACTTTATATTAAACCTTTTAATATAAGAGAGAGAGAGAGAGAGAGAGAGAGAGAGAGGGGTGGGATAGCTTAGTTTAAAAAGTGATAGAAAATTGATCTGAGTTTCATTCCAAGAACACATGTTTAAAAGCCAAGGCATGGTGGCAGGTGCTTGTAATCCCAGTGCTGGAGTGGGACAAAAGACAAGTAGATTCCTGGGGCATGCTGGCCAGTCAACCAGAGAGGCCAGTGAGAGACCCTGTCTTACAACAAACAAAAACCCAAGGTGGATAGTGCCTGAGGGACAATGGGTAAGGTTGTCATCTACACTCCACTTACAGGTGCGTGCGTGCGTGCATGCATGCGCACGCACACATACAGTGTGTACCTATACACATGCCTATCTGAACACATATATACGTACTCACAAAACAAATAATTAAAAATATCAGGATTATGAGACAGCTAGAGTTTCATAGCAACTAAATAAATACCTACTTCATTACCAGGTACGCATCCTGTCTGCAGTCATGAGCCACAAGCTGTAAAGGTATGTTCTGAGAAGAAGTCGTAGAAAACACTGAACTTGGGCTTGAAACTTCAACAGAAAAAGTATCCATTGTATTGTTTTGTAGTAATTGTAGTAATCTCAGGAAACACCATCATTCCTGCCTTAAAACAGACATTGTGCCAAGTGTTTGACTCTAGATTTCACACACAATGACCCAGTTTTTCTTCAAATGCCTCCTCTGGCTGGACCACTCTCAGCAGTCTGGCCTCATGGGCTGGTATCTGTACTCTGGTGACTCATTTGCCTTGTTGATGCTTCTATCTGGTCAGTTTAAAAACCAACATGGTCATTCCATAAAACCATCACATGGAAGGGGCACATGCTATAATCATGATAGCACTACTTTTAACTGTGTAGCTTTTCACGCAGAAGGGTTTTTTTTTAATCATGTAAAAATGTTAGTGTGCAAAGATAAGAGAGACATATTTTCATTTCAAGGCATCTCACCTGAAAAGCAACCCCCTACAAGACTCAGACAACTAGTGGGCTATGTGGTGACCCTTGTAGCACATCAAAATTTGCTAATTATAAAGGATAATGAGAATTAATTGCTAATTCCTTTAAAAGAAGGGGTAACTGTCTCTGAGCATAGTAGCACAAGCTTGTAATATCAGCACCAAAAAGGCTGAAGCAGAGGGATCTCTAGTTTGAGGCCAGCCTGGACTATACAGCTATATCCTGACTCAAAAAGAAAACAGAAAATTGATCCATGATTTTTTTCCATGACAGACACTAGAGAAATGATACTCAAATCATCTAATTGCATTATATAATAGACATGCATGGGTTAAAACCCTTTAATCTACACAAAAACATAGTCTTTGGAAGGCAAGATGCATGAGAGTTGCTGAAGAACAACCACCAAGGAATTTAGTGGCTTCAGTACTATCAGAATGATGTTCACAGATCCCAATTAAGAGGCTTTAAGTCTTCTAGAACACCTGCAATGGTAGGAACTTCATAACCCTACACAGTAATCTGCCACTTTCAGTATTTTAAAAGCAATGCTATTATCAAGCTCAAATAATCAGTTCTCTATCAGTTGTTCTCATTAATTGGAGTTCTGGCATCCAGGGGGTAACTGTCAAGGCTCTGAGATTTGGGCGAAAGTTCTGGCAATCTGAATGCTATGGACCACAGTAACAGCCATCAACTCATGACCACTGGGAAAAAGGCATCTACCTGGATCCCAGTCCTGCCAGTAGCAAGTTCTTGTTGAAACCTGTGAAGATTTACTCTTCAAAGCAAACTGGAGTCTCCCACCACTTGCAAACAATAGTTTGTTCAGCGATAAGAACAAAGGTTAGTGAGAACAAGATGGTTTTTAAAAAGCAGAAAAATAGACTGATTACATATAATCATATGTGTTGAACTATGTCCAGCCTAGATATAATCTTGATATAATGAGTATTGTTACAAGAGATAAAGATGACAATAATAACAATAATTTTATTTATAAACCATTTTCCAGCCAATGTGCTTGGGGTGTTACATGATCCTATGCCATGATTAAAATGCTTATTATAAAAACATCAGAGGAAAAAAACACAAGTCTTCCTCAGATATAAAATGAAGTGCTGATAAAAGAACCAGCCACTAACATTTAAAGTAGCAAAAATAATCCAGTTCAAGTGATAAGAAACATCACAGAAGATATCTCCTGAATAATCTGTTTTCATCCCTGGTTATAAAAAAAAATTAACTTAAATCCCCTGCCTCATTTTCTAATACTTTTGTATCCTAACCTAGAGACTGAGTTACATTTATCACTGCAGAGACCCATCCCAACGACTGGGGTCCTGACAGAGATCCTGCCTTGGTGCAAAGTGACCAACTACCTCAAGTTCCTGCTATCCTAGCCCCACCATGATGAACTGGGATAGCCTCAAACTATGATACAAAAGAAACGGTTCCCTCCTTATGCTGCTTTGGTTAGTCACGGTGGCCCAGCAAGAAGGAAAGTAGTGAGATTCAGAACCAAAGAACCAAGCTACCACAACCGGTTAGACACAGTGCGCATTCAGAGGGTAATACGGTATCTAAAGAACGTGTCGAATCAAAGCTCTAACCATCCTACCAGGCAATGTCTTGTGAGGTACAACCATTTCTCTTCCTTGTTTCAGTCCATTTATTTGGGCATTCTTATGTAGAGAAAAGCATACTGATCAACTCAAAAGATTTTTCATAAAGCTAAGTATCCTGAGGTAGGAGTACGATGCACGTGTTCTAAAATGAATGAGCCCATCATTGTCCATTACTTCAGTCTCCAACATCCTGCTGGCATGAATCCTCCTGGGCATCTAAAATCCATACCCATCTCTCTATCTCTTTCCCTCTCCTGTTTCTGTCTCTTTTTATCTCTGACTCTGACTCTCTCTGTCTCTCTCATTCTCTCTCTCTCTCTCTCTCTCTCTCTCTCTCTCTCTCTCTCTCTGTGTGTGTGTGTGTGTGTGTGTGTGTGTGTGTGTGTGTTCTTAGGACTCCATAATAATCTCCATAGTGGCTGAACTAATTTGAACTCTTAATAGCAGGATATTATGTGAAGGATTCTTTATCCCCTACATCCTCACCAACATTTGTCATTGTATATTTTCTTGATGATAGCCATTCTGTTTTGAATCTGTCACTCAGTCTTGATCTCAAATAAATCATGGAAACTGCCAGAATTCCTATTTCTAGAACAGCGAAGCAATACTCAAGAAACCTTCAGCTACTTTTTGTTTTTGTTTGTTTGTTTGGTTGGTTGGTTGGTTGGTTGGTTGGTAGGTTGCTTGGGTTTTGTTTGCTTTTGAGACCATATCTCACTAAGTAGCCCAAGCTGGGCTAGCCTCATACTCAGGGCACTCTTCCTGCTGTAATCTCCGGAGTACTAGGATTAGAAATGTATGCCATCCTCCTTTGCTGGGTACTTGTTTTTAAACCAACTGATAGCAGGGCTGATGAAGGTAAATGATAACTTGAATTGGTCACTGAGGGTAGGTAACCCTGGAGATTGTCCTTTCTAATGACTTGGCCAACCTGTGGAGTTCAAATCATCTGAGTCAAGACAAAACATGGAGGCTATGACTTTAAACAGACTCATCATCAAAGAAACCAAATTTCACTCTCCCTGCCTACTAAATGTATCACGCAGGACAAATTACTGCCAGAGTTAAGCCTATATCTATTACCCCAAAGTACTAAACTTCTATGTCCAAAGACACTGGTGAAAAGCCCAAGACGCGTGTGCCCACCCTCCTGCCTAGTCATATGGCTCTAGTAATTAACAGAAAGCCACCTATCTTTAAAGGACTGTTCACTGTTTGTTTTCTCTTACCCTTATCACCAAGGTAGTTGGTCTTAGTTATGCTTCTTTTTAGCATGTTTGAGGTAAGCAGAGGTCAACTTACTGTCAAACAGAGATGTGGAAAAGCAGATAGCCTTACAGTCTAAACCAGCTCACTCAGGGGACAAACAAAAGAACTCTTTCAGTACACTTCGAAACCAGTGGAAACCAAAATGACGAAGGGGGATCACTCTCCAGATAGGAGCAAGCCCATTTCTTCCTGTCTACTAACAGCTCTTAGGTACCAAGCTATCACAAGTCACACTTGCTTCAAGCGGCTACTCCATCTCCTTAGTCTCAAATCCACCTGTGGGTGCCAGTTTCATTGGCCTCCATCAGCGGGCAATTAGGTTTGAGTGGCTATGAATGCTAAGTAGGAGAAATCTTGTTGTGATGATCCATTCACTTACAAGACTGATGCTATTCATAACTCAACACCAAGGTGAAGGGAAGGAAAGACTGGAGACAGTTCACGAAGGCAGGAGTAGAGGAACAGGTTGGAAGATTGTACCCTTGGCTATGGGCTGCAAAGTCACAGCAGCCTTAACTCCATCTCCTCATCAATCACAGATTTTCATACTCATCAATGACCTCTCTTCCCTTATATTTCTTTCACATGTATTCCTTCATTTCTGTGTGTGCACACATCACAATGCATGCGTGGAGGTCACAGGACAACTTTTACAAGTCGGTTCTGTCTTCAAGGACCTTTACCTGCTAAGCCATCTCACTGGCCTGATTCTCTGGCCTTTAAACCTCAATACTGTGTGGGGCAGTGGGGGAGGGACACGTTGCTCACATAGGACCACCAAACTTGCTTAGCATGTGCAAGGCACTGGGTTTGATCCCCACAACTACAGAAATAATTCAATATATTAACAGACTCAATATATCAGTGTCTTCGTGTATTTCAGATGAGAGTTGGCAATGAACACAAACCCCACAGAAAGGCTAACTCTAATCTCCCTTTTATTTTTCATGCTATTTTATTTTAATTACACTCAATCTGCTTAGTTTGTTTTTTTTACCCCTCCCCCTCCATTTTTCCTACAAGCTCCGAGCCCATTTTCTTTGTTTGTTTAGGTATCAGGATGGCTTTTACTTATAGATTTTTGAAATGAGATCTCATGTACCCCAGGCTGGCATCACTACCTGGAACTCCTGATACTCCTGCCTCCAGTTCTCTAGTCATAAAAGGACAAGAATACAGCACCACAGCTGGTTTCAGTGATGTGAGGGGTTGAACCCAGGGTTTCATGTGTGCTATGCAATCTTGTAACTCACCGAGCTACATCTCCAGCCTCCCTACATTCTGTTTTCATATGCTCTTGCCTGTCTTCAAGCCCTGACTTTCTTTTCTTCTTTTCTCTTTGGCTTACCCATCCATCATCCCCATTAAGTGAACTGATATGTGTCCTGGTCTCAATTTCAGTCAACTTTGCCTCTTCCAAACCTCTTCAGTATTATTAACTTGACTCTTCCCAGCTCTTATATAATCGGTCAAGCTGCTGAAACGGTGTTCAGTATCTCCTAGCAACCCATTACATGCACATATTGCTTTTATTGCATTATCTGCTAAACCAGCCTCAGAGTCAATGACTTATATTTCAGGTTTGTGACAATAACACTCCTCTTCCAGTGCCAATATCCCATATGAACAGAGCCAAAGATTTAGCTTCTTTAGATGAATAGGACAGCAATTTAAGAAACAGAGCCTTGTGTCTCTCTCATATCACAGCCAGGGCAAGCAGGCAGAGTTGTTCTACTGTGCACGGTCATTCACAGACCAACTCCTTCCTACAGTATTTCTACGTAAGCTCTAGAGGATACATTCGACCACTGCATGCTCAATGCTGGTCAACAGCTCACTGCAATTCAAGTTCACAGAAACGACATGAAGAATACATACACAACTTTTCAAAGCCTGAAATTAAGCATGATACACACTGTATCTAACTACATCTCCCTGGCCAGAACTTTATCAGTTGGCCCAAACCTATCCTCTGTAGTCTCTGGGACAAATACTTCCATATTAGACTGTCACAACTTCAGATGCAATTCTATGGTTCCACAAATGTTAGTGAAGCATTAGTCTTACATGACCTGATCAAAAATAAAGAACTTAGGGCAGACATTAAGGGGTTCCTAAGTTAAGAGTAGAAAGTTAAAAGAACCATAATTATAAACTTGAATTCTGGAGTTTTTTCTTTGATGTATGCCATCAGCTATATTGCTCAAGGTTTTGTCCCATTAAATATTCAATATTTAAGAGAGTGTTTAAATGGTTAAGTCTGGCTGGAGAAGGATGAACCTTTAGAAGGATATCATCTGAAAGCTCACCACTACTTGTTTAAACAAATAATGCTTAAGTGAGTGCCTGTTGCGGGTGTGATTTCTGCTCTGTAACATTCGCAGTTTACCATTGGCATGATACTCATACAAAGAACATGTGTGTGTTTTGTATACACACACATGTGCTTTGTGTATACAAGCACGCTACAGGATTCACACATACAATTTCCTAAATTAGAGGACAATTTCAAGAACGATTTGAAATCAAATTCCTGGTTATTATTTGAACACGTAAAAACATTATCTTTATTAAATCTTTGAAAAAACATGCAATGTGTTTTCAACATATTCACATACCACCAACTTCTCCCATTACTACCCTCACCTCCTTTCCATCCCTTCTCCCTCAACTTGGAGATAGCTTCCTTTTTCATTTTATTTTTATCTTTTCCCACATTGAATTCATGGTGCTTTGCCCATAGCATCTTGGGAAGGAGGTCTACCCTGGAGTGTGGGCAACCTACCAGGGGTCACCCCTTTACCCTCTAGAACGGGATTTGTGGTGAAAGAGTCTTAGAGCACTGAAGAGACTCCTTTGGAGACAAGGAGACAGCTCCGTAAGTGAAACCGTTGCCAAGCAAGTGTGCATAGCTGAGTTCAAGCCCTCAGCACCCACATTCAGCGTTGCGAATGTCAGCGTAGCAGAAGCAGAGGCAGGAGGAGCTCTGTGGCTTGCAGGCTATCCAGTCGAGCCCCATCAGTGAGCTCCACATCCAGAGAGTGAGAGATCATGTTCCATAACATGAGGTGAGGACAAACCGAGGGAGACACTGTGCTTACCTCTGCCCTCTGCATGGATGCTCGCACTCAAGAAATAAAAGTAAGACGAAAATCGACTTTTTCAACCTAATCACAACCAAACTCACTGGACCACATCATCAAGCCGTAACCTGCGGGCCTAACAGAGAAACTAAAAGAAGTAGAGAATGTATTGAGTCTCTTCTGTATTGTTCTAGCTTGTGCCTTACACATATCTTAAGAACTCATGAAAGTAAATAGAGGGCCTTTTACTGTCATGAGTGGTCAATCTTAGTGGTCAAAGCACTCAAGTCATGATTGCAAATGGGGCTGAAACCCATCTACAGCTACAAAAGATATGCAAGGAAAGAGATCAGTTCTGGGCCTGACTAGCTGGTTCAGTGGGCACAGGTGCTTGCTGCCAAGCATGATGATCTGAATTCAAGCCCCGAAACCCCCTTGATGGAAGGAAAGAACCATTTCCTGCAGGTTCTCCTATGCCCCCTCCACACAATCAACCAGTCAATCAATCAAAAGGAAATTTTTTTCTTAACACTTGAAAACTGAGGTTCCTGGTGCTGGAGAGATGGCTCAGCAGATAAGAGCACTGACTGTTCTTCCGAAGGTCCGGAGTTCAAATCCCAGCAATCATGTGGTGGCTCACAACCACCCGTAATCAGATCTGACGCCCTCTTCTGGTACTTATGTATAATAATAAATAAATCTTTGGGCTGAAGGGAGCAGGGACTGAAAGAGCAGAGTTGACTAGAGTGAACTGGCCAACCAGAGCAAGTGGCTCCAATTGGAGCAGGCAGGGCTGACCGGAACAAGTGTGGTTGACCAGAGCTAGCAGAGGTTGTAAAATTCAATTCCCTACAACCACATAAGGCTCACCACCATCTGTACAGCTATAGTGTACTCATATATACATAAGATAAATAAATAAATAAATCTTTAAAAAAATAAAAGAAGACTGGGGTTTCTGAAGCAAAGCTCTCCAGACTGACCTCATCCCGTGGATTCCCACCTACCCATTCCTTTACACACCCCACTATTTATTCACTCAACATCTGCCCTGTGTTGCATTACACTCAGGCTTTCCTGGGGGGTATGGGAAAATAATGTCCTTGGCATTTTCAATAATAGTCACTACCTAGAGGAAGAGAGGTATTGAGGCACCATCTCAAGAAGACCAGGCTGGTTTAGAACTTGTGAAGCTGAGAACAACCTTGAATTCCTAATCTTCCCACATCTACTTTCTGAGTTCTGGGTCTACCACTATGCGAAGCTTTGTGCGGTCTTGGGAATCAAACCTTGGGGTTATTAATGCTAGGAAATCCATCAACTGAGCTACACCTTCAGGCCCTGAGAATCATCCCAAAAGGATGTTTTTGTTGGATTGATTGATTGATTGATTGATTGATTTTAGAAGGTTTGGACTTAGCTTCGGACCCTTCAATTCCACCTGTCCTGTTCATGCTAGCTCAGCAGTATTTAACTCAATTATTACTATTTGTCCAAAGATAAGAATCCCTTCTTGAGCTAGAAGGCAAACCTTGCAGATGTTTAACTCTTACGGCCTCAAAGTGCTCTTCAAGTAGAATTTACACTCACCATAATGGCCCCAAAGACCTGCTTCTGTCTTAGGGATTCTGTTTGTAAACGCCCTTGAGGAAGTCTCCAGCCTTTATTTACATGAGCCCCTTGCCCAGCATTTGTTTGCAGAACTGCAGGACAAACAAAACTTCACAAAGAAAAGCAAAGAGGTAGGGAATCAAGGCCTGCTTGTATTGTCTCTGATCTGCCCC